>JABCMJ010016948.1:0-21083 GCA_014822125.1 Arbutus unedo
TTACGTGTGTAGCACTACTCATTATTAAATGGTAGGAATGAGGTTGGTTCCAATTTGTCAAGGTTTTGTATAAATTGGACCAAATGATCGGTTCAGAGTGAATATGTAAATATTGATTTTAATCAAAATAATCAAGAGGCCAAAATTGGTTCAAGATAATTCAGACTGATCTAGGATTTCAAAAATTTTGATTTTTTCAATTTTGAATCAAATACGTCATTTTAACCAAAAAAAACTAACAAATTATATTGCATGTACATATATTAATCTTATTATTAAATGAGTTAAAGTCTCAAAGCTCTTTCTTATTAGGCCACAAAACGATATTAATCCAAGACACCTAAAAAAATTAGCACCTATTCGATTTAATTCGATTTTAATTTTAAATTATTTAATTCGATTCGATTTTTTTTATCAATTCAATTTAGTTAGTAATATTTTCACCTTATTAGGTGGGCCCAACTTTTTGACAGGTTCAGTTTTGGGCATTTAATGTTATACAGAAATGTTGTGAGAGCTAAAACAAATGAACGGTTAAAAAGGAGTTCAAATTGGGTACAGCAGCATTAAATGTTGTGCGTCCCGGGGGATACTAGGAATTTACATTGAATACCACATTAAGTTTTGAGAATCTTGGCTTCTGATTACACTGTACCAAAAAAATCATATTCCCTCAGCTTTACATGGTAAAATATAATGATAATAAATGAAATCTTAAGAGGGAAAAAATATACGGAATCCCAATAAAATCATATTGCCTCAGCTTTACATGGTAAAAATATAAACGACATAATACAGGGAATTTGAGCCTCTACGAATTCCGGAGCGACTGTGGTGGGGATTTGCAGAAGAGGTCATGGTCAAGTAGCGAGGCAGCCAACAAAACCTCTATCTATTCCCGCATTTGAGAGCCCAATAAAATCACCTTGTTGGATTCATAGTACTCTCGTAAATTTTGTTACACAATATTATTTTTTGTAGTAGTTCTAAAAATAACTTGAGAGTGTTTTTGAAACAAATTTATTTGAAACCCTTTGAACGCCAATTGATTTTAAGGGAAATTGGTCAAAAGTATAAAAGGAAGGTGAATTACTCCATTAAGTTCGGGCTAATTTGTTTTATAAGCTAAGATCTATTATTTTAAAAGTGTAAATAAATTATTTGTTTTTTTATTACGTAATATTTTTCTCGTTCTTACAATCATTTAAAGTATAATTGTTTTGTTTTTATTTAATTTTTTATACTTATTATTTTTCATCAATTTTTTGTAGTATATTAGTTTGTCTAGAAAAAAAAAAATTATAAAATTATACTTGAAAGTTTAAAAATATATCAGAAAAGATGAAAATAAGCAAAAATATTTATTTATTTATTTTTTGTCTTTGATGAATTTGTTTTAACTTTTTTATATGATTTCATATTTTTTAGATTCCTTTTATAGTATATTAATTCGTTTCGACATAAAAAATATAAATTTATGTCCAAAAATTTTTAAAAATAAAAAAATATGAAAAATAAGTCAAAATATAATCTTTCTAACTTATTTTTCATCTTTAGTAACTTTTTGATATGATTTTATACTTTTTATAAAATTACGTCCAAATTTTTTTTAAAAAGATAAAAAAAATTTCAAAATATAATATTTCTTCATCTTTAATGAATTCTTTTAACCTTTTAACATAATTTTGTACTTTTTAGATTTTTTTAACAGTATATTATTTCGTCTTGACAAAAATTAAAGAGTATAAAATTATATTCGAAAGTTAAAAAAATTGAAAAATATAAAAAAAAAGTCAAAATATTATCTTTTAGACTTATTTTTTGTCTTTAAGTTAACTTTTTTTTACTTTTTGACACGATTTTATATTTTTTAAATTTCTTTTGTAATATATTAGTCCTTCTCGACAAAAAAATTAAAAATATATAAAAATTAAGTCCGAAAATTAAAAAAAAAATCAGAAAAGAAGTCAAAACATGGTCTTTTTGACTTTTTTTAATGAATTGTTTTTCACTTTTTGGCATAATTTTATAATTTTTAAATTTTTTCCGTCAAGACGAACCAACAAACTACAAAAACTTAATAAATAAAGAATAAATACAAAAACAATTTAAGTATAGATACAAAAATTAATTTAAATAATTTAGGCTAGACGTTAGTAAAGTGAAATAATGGTACGGATAATATTATGTGTTGGTTTGAAAAATTATTCGTATTTTTGTTCCTTATGTTTTTAACAAATAACTTTATTTGCGTTTTTTTTTTTCTAATAGATAATTTTATCTGTTTGCAACATTCATATGTTTAACAGATAACTTATCTGTTTTGCAAACTTTATATTATCTGATAACATTATCAGATTATGTTATCTGATAATGTATTAACAAATAACATTATCTATTGTAATTGGATTACGTATATATAGTTTGCACTATCTTATAATGTTATGTGTTGTAACATTATCTGCAAAGGTCAAGTATAATATTATCTGATAACATAATGTTCTATTTTAATTTATATGTTAGAACTTTATCTATAGACATGATAAAGTTATCTATTTATCTACTTTCAACACATAATCAAGTTATCTATTTTTATTTAGACTATGTTAATTATTATTTTATTATTTTTTTGTCCTTATTTAAATTTTTTTATAATTTTTATTTTGGGTTAATTTTTGTTAATTGTTGATTAGTCTCGACAAGAAATTTTAAAAAAGTACAAAATTATGTCAAAAAAAAGAAAAAAAAGATAATTTTGACTTATTGCTCTTAATGATTGTTTCTTTTGTTACATGGTATTTCCAACACTCTTACAATCATCAAAATCATTATTTTTTTTTGTCTTTATTATTTTTTATTAATTTTTTGTGGTATATTGGTTCATTTCAGAAAAAAATGTGAAAAGTATAAAATTATGTTTGAAGACTAAAAAAATGAATAAATGAAAAAAAAGAGCAAAAAAAAAAAAATGGTCTGCTTTGACCTTTTTTTGTCTTTAGTAATTTTTTTGACATGATTTAATATTTTTTATATTTTTTTCGTCGAGAATAATTAATAAACCACAAGAAATTAATGAAAAAATAAAAAAAAAGTCAAAACATGATATTTTTTTACTTATTTTTTGTTTTTAGTGTTTTTTTTAATTTTTTGACATAATTTTTCACTTTTTAAATTTTTTTTATCAAGACAAACCAACAAATCACAAAAAATTAATTAAGAAAATAATAAATACAAAAAAAAGTCAAAATAGGGTACGTTTTGATTTATTTTTCGTCTTTAGTGAATTTATTTTATTTTTTGAACATAATTTTAGATTTTTAGATTTCTTTTATCGAGACAAACAAAAAGATCTCAAAAAATTGATGAAAATATAACAAATATAAAAAAAAAAAAATTTAAGCCTAATTTAGATAATTTGTGTTTTTGAAATAAAGTTGGATCCCAACGTATACTAATATCATGCTCTTAATATCTCCGTCTCTTATTCATAAGATTCGTCATTGTAAAGTATACACTCTCACACTCGAAGTAAAAGCTCCCCAAGACATTGAAAGGCAAAAGTTTCATAAATGATCCGAATCCTTTAATTTTGAATCCATCGTCAGCAATAGGTTTATGCATGTCGAAGATGCTAAGGTTGTTGGCTGTTAATAGA
The DNA here is from genome assembly GCA_014822125.1 of Arbutus unedo. Taxonomy (NCBI): domain Eukaryota; kingdom Viridiplantae; phylum Streptophyta; class Magnoliopsida; order Ericales; family Ericaceae; genus Arbutus; species Arbutus unedo. The sequence goes on from JABCMJ010016948.1 coordinate 3,656, forward strand.
GCAAGGATAATAGGATTTTCCCCTTCCGAAAACAGAGAACAACTAAATAAGTAGCAGTCGAAACATTAGACTTTGGCAAAAGTTAGGGATTTTAATTAATTGAGGGTATGTTTAGAATTAGTATGTCAAAAAGACTTCTAATTCTAGTTTATTATTAAATGAATTAATTATATTACAAGTTATTCATTTTGAACTTTTGGCCAAGAGTCCCTTGATTTTAATAGAGGTGGTGAAAAAATCTGACAAGTAGTATTAGAGTCAAGTAATCCTGGGTTTGAATTGTTGGACTTGTATTTTTTTTAATTTAAGTTTGACTTGTATTTTTTTGATTTTGGATTCTTAGATGACTTCTTATTTTTTCCTTTTTTGCCCACCTTTTTTTTCTCTAAATCAGAGGTCAAACACACACAATGTATATGCAAATTGAGCATCTTTAAATATATAAAAATAACATCTAATTTTTTGTATATATTTTGTACATATTGATGAGTTACAAATTGTGATAACATATGCACTTCTCCTTACCAATTTGACTGTTCACTCTATTTCCATGAAACCATGAACAGAGAATTGATGTTTTTTCTTCCGTGGAATTTGGTTCTATCATTGTCCTATCAGTATCTCTTATAATTTCTAAAGTTGAGTTGGCCCTAGAGGTTAGAGAATCTATAATCAAGAAACTTTTAATTTGCAATGAAATGAAATTTAAGTTTGCTTACATGTCAAAGTTTGTTGATGATGATGAGATGCTTAAAATCTTGAAAAAAAAAGAAAGGACAACAAATAACAATCCTTAGCTCCCCTTCCAATGATCACTGCCCCTTGCTGATAGATAAATAGATTTGTCGATATTCTTAATTCAAGAGGGTACGTTGAAAGGATTTATTTTAAAGTTCAAGGTAATTAAATGACGAGCAGTGATATTTGAGGGGGATAAAATGTAATTACCCCTCCCAAAAAAAAAAGGAAAACACATTGCTAAGTGTAAGCAGTACTAGTCTAAAAGTGACATCGTAAAAGGGCTCATGCTTACATATTCTTTTGAAACAAAATGAAATATTTGAAGTATCAAATGACTTCTGGATACAATATTAATCACTTTCGGTTTCTCTTTTTTTCCCTTCTAATCTAAAAAATAATTTGATTGATTTTATATCTACAGCAACAATTTCTAATTGACAATAAGCTATAACCCTTTTCAATTTGATGCCTTTGATTTTTCCTCAGTTAATTTAATCACAAATAAGTCATCAACCTCACCAAGCCCTGAAATCTGCAACGAAAATATGACATTTTAGACTTTCATTCAATGAATTGAGAATTTGCAAAAGAAGACTAACATGTGAATGTTAAGCAGAGGCCACGTGGATCAAATCCAAAATCCTATGGGGACAGGGGCTAAGTGATCAACCAAATCTTAGTTAAATTTTTCGCACCTGGGACTCGTTACGTGGTATAAAGAATTAAATTTTCATCTTAGTCAATAACTGGATTTTTTGATGATATGATAAGTGCTTGAGCCTAATAAACAGTCAAACAGAATCGAAAAGCCGCATGCTTTGAACTGAATAGAGTATTTTGATCAATGTTCAGTGGACAACATAAGGTTAACTCTACTGCAAAACCTAGGAAAGGCTCATGGAAATTTAAACTAGCCAAGGAAAGTTGGTCAAATCTCATCTCCTTGTTTCGATAATTTGTTTGACAAATTCAAAGAAGAAGAACAATAGAAGCCATTTTTGAACAAACACATTTCTTAGTAGTTTAGATGCGTGTGGAGAGGCGTTCTGAGATACAAAAGTTTTATAATTATGATGAAAAATAAATTACATAAGCTAAATGCAAAGTGACTCTTTGAAAATTACTACAAAAATGTCTTCTAACCTTCATGTTTGGTGTTGGCACATTATCTGGAGATGGAACAGCCGCCAGTGCCATATCTTTACAAAAATCATTCCTTTAGACAATTTCGAAAGAGACGAATTCCCTACAAATTAGCCAAAAACAAAATATGAGACTCTCGTGAATGAGAAGACGGACGAACAAATTACCCCAAGAAGAAAGCTTGTTCTTATCTTGATACCTGCAATGCAAACATAATGTCTGATTCATCTACTTGAAGTGTTACCCTCCTTAATTTATCTTCTCGAGCTTGACCTACTTTGAGAAGACCCTGCATTTTGGTCATATATCTGTAACTTCACTATATTGATGCCAGATGCTCAATCTCAATGTGACACACAGAACTATAAGAGGGATGATCCAATCAGAAAGCATCATTTTACCTGATCACCTAGCACTCTGCACATGCTTGAAAGTTCCATAATTCCAACTGCTGGTATAAGGGTAATTTTGCATATATCTAAGTAAGATTTGCTGAGCTGCATGCATCCAATAGAAAACTCACTAATCACGTACTTGACTGGTGTACATAGTTTTTATACTGCACAGTATGGAAGACACCATACCTCCCCTATAGTTGTATCCTTCTTTGCTGAGCGGAAAAGCTTCACAGCAGAACAAAGTACAATCTGCATTGAAACCATAAAGTTTCTAGATACACACCAAAACTAACAGGTGCCAATTTAAAGTAACTTAGTTTGGACACTTGCCATCGCAAAAAGCTTTTGCGACCCCATCAATTACGACTCCCACTTTACTGTCGCAAAGAGTCTTGTGCGACGGTAAGGGTTTGACGCAAAAAGTCTTTTCTAGTAGTGACTCATAATAGACTTGCAACAAGCATTGTAATATTTCGACAACTAGTCATGCTGTCCGAACAAAGTTACCTGTTGATGTTGTGGAAGGGATTTTATGGTTTCCACTATTGGTGATTTATAAGTTTTTGACAAAGCAACAGCCATATGGTCGACTCTCACCTGTAACAAATATGGGCAAAAGATGAGAATTCAATTTAGAGAAGATCCATCAAAATAAGAAAGAGTTAGCCTTGCCATATACTCTTAGATATTCAAAATCCAGGGAGAAAGTGAAAAGGATAGCAAATGCAAGGTTTGTAAAGTATATCAGAAATCAATGATGAAGGAACTGTGGAAATGGCATTTGCAAAAAGATTGACATGACTGACTGTTGAAAGTCAGTACTTGCAAGAGAAAAAACTGGATCAAAACAAAGCAGATTAATTCAGTTCTCAAAATTTTCATTCAGCTAATTATAGTCACGAGTCAGGAGTAACAGTAATCATAACATTCTGATTGCTTCAAGTTCAGATAATTATTACAACAAGATACTTATTTAAAATTCATTGTTGCATGTAGTTCAGCTCATAACTAAATTAAAATCTTAGTATAGCGACTCGTAGTCTCATACATTAACATATGTAGATTGGCTTACTTGTTAATGCATGGATAGGACATAACTGATGAAGATAAAAAGTGCTTACTATGTCTATTTCTTGCTTTACTGGATCAATAGCAGATGTCAAATCCAAATTGTACTTAGATTGCATCAGCTCAGCTTCTAGCATCTCAATTGCACTCCTGAAACATAAATGAAAAGTTAAAAGTGACTACATTGCAGTTTATACCAGTTCAAAGAGAAAGTCTCAATTTCTTTCAGTATATACTACAAGATCTTAGTTTTGGTTTTCGTGATACTAGATTTATGTCTTAAGATCTATCACAGAGCTGAGTGACTGTATTAGCACCATTTGACAATAATGCATAAATGGAACAAATATGACAAGAACTCCTACATTTGCTCAAGATCCAATATGTTGAACCTAGTGCTACTAAGTTGAGAGCATCACAGATGCACATTGAGGCCAGGCCAAACCCCACTAATTTGTATTTTGGAGTGATCTAGCAGGAATTGTGAATGAGTAATAGACTAATTACAACCACCAAATAGAAACCCATAATCTACTTGACTCGTCAATTCTAAGTGTAGCTTGCATGATGCATCAAACTTGTTTTTATCCGCTTGAACAAACTGAACATAGGCTAAACCTGAGCAACACAACTAATGCAATAAGAAACCAACCTGCAGATGCACAGAACTTTCCTCATATCTCCAGATGCAGCAGCGACTTTCTGCCAGGTTTCAAGAGAATATCAGTTTCTTCGTAGTTAGATTTAGATGATATTTTCAGTGTGGTGTTTGGTGCCACAGGTCCTCTGCTGACTTACAATGGATACAGAAGTGAGGATTCATTGTTAATGAGTTAATGTCATGAAAACATAATTGCTGATGTATGGATCTTTTACCGGCTATCAAATTGATGTCAATTTGTCAAGCAAAAAGGAGTAGCATGTTTTTTTAGTAAAACAGCAGAAAATGGAGGATGGTGACTCACTCTAGCACAGAGTTCCAATGCTTGCGGTTGAAAGACGTTGTAAGGAAGTGCCTGTCAGAAAAGAGCGTTCAGTCTCGAGTCAAGAACTAAGCGGACAACTAGATCCTCTAATTCTCAGTAAATATTCAAGATTCCAAAATACTACATACTTTTTCCACTTACTGTTCAAGGGTATCATGAAAATTACGGTACGTGAAATTTTTTTTTTTTTTTTTTTTGCATTCTTTAACAATGGATTACTATTGAAGATACTGAAAAGTTGCAACTTCTTCAATTATCAACTTGTTTTGTGAGCTAGAATTATTTGCCCAACTTACTGGGAATGACTAAAACATCTTGAAGAATTTTTTTGAGAATTACGTACTGCTGCAATTGTTCAGTCTTGCAGTAATCAAAAGCTACTGCAAGACTGAACAAAAGGACAATCGTTTATACAAAGAGAAAAGGGAGCTTAACTATACCATTAACCTCTGCCGGAGAATTAAGATGATCTGATCCTTCGTGTAGGCCCGGAAAGTAAGTACCATAGGCTTGCCTATCACAAGAAATGAGCAAGAACTGTAAAGTAAGTGCTAGAACCATCACCAGCTCATTATTCCATATCATTTGAATACGAGATTGTGATTTTTATTTTTTTTTGGGGGGGGCATAGGTAGTGTTCTAGTAGCCAGTTAGACGCGGACGCTACATCAAGCACTGAAAGAAATGAGGAAGGAAATATTCTACATAGCAGGATAAGTAACTTGCATATACCCAAAAAGGTCATAAAATAATCCCTATAAGAAACATATTAAGCTTTAGACGCTCAGAACATTTAAATGGCAGCTCAAAGCTGCTAATCCAGACTCACTGACAAAAGAAACAGGTGTATCGATACATGCAATGGAATCTAGGGTAGTGATGTTAAGAACCCAAACTATACATCCATTGAACTAATAATGAAATGATTAGGAGGATATAAATTATCCTAGGACAATGCTCTAGCATCATAAAGAGGGTCTTGGAAGAAGAATATGTCAGCAGACCAGATTAATCACAATGATAGTGAATAAAGTTAGTTGATCAAAGTAAGTAGTGTACTCACAATTCAAAGACTGCAGTTTAGGAAGAAACCTATTGGCTAGATCTATAGCATTCGCTATTCCTGTAAAACAAAGACACAATGAGAAGTCCCTTTCACAAGTAGCTCATAGCCATAAGTAAGGAATGGAATCTAAACATTGCCGGCAAATCACCTACAAAGAGCAAAAATTCTAGCACAACTGCAAATACTGTACCTATCAATATACATCTAGAGAATGGCAAAGTTGTAAGCATAAAAAGATCGTGGAGCACAGCCCGGTCTTTAGTTATTAAATAATCCAACTCATCAGCGATAATTAGCCTGTATTCAAAGAGACCAAGTTAGATATGACAAAACTTTTGGCGACACAAAACTCTTAAATCAGTAACAGTATGTCTTGTAAGCTGTAGATTATATGGAGATTCATAGCCCATCTAGCTTTTTTTGGAAACAATATCATGTGAGGGCAAGGATATGCGTCTTACGTCATATTCATGCAATTTGATTGCTGCCTTTTTGAATACAAGTTCTGAAGATGCTGCAAAGCCAAAGTAGTGCTTTTGGTTTTCTTCTGTGGTAGGCTTTTCCCGACAATCTGCAAAAGTTAGTGGAGTATAAGAATATTTGATCATGTGGTCTGAGGTGTTAAAATGAATACTTCTAGTTTCAGTACCTTGCTGAAAATTTCAGCTGTGTTTGTAAGAGTAGTGCAGTTTATAGCTAGTACATCCGGTGACTGAAAACCTGCCTGACAGAAGGAATAATTATTCGATTAGCATTATGGTAACAGAAGCATAATAGAAGAAGATGTACAGTCATGCTTAGTTTCACCAATTCCTTCCCAATCAAGCTATGCATGCTTTTATTGCCCAGGTAGAGGTCATTCAAGTTCAACTGTTAATACAGCTGCTTCTTAAAACTTATCCAAACTAACGGTTCTAAGCCACATTTGAAAACACACAACCGATCAATTGATCATGGAATGGAACATGCATCAACTAACAAACAAGAGTAGTGGAAAAAATGGAGATATACAAAACAACCGCTGTGACATGATTTGGGGAAGTTTCATACTTAGTTTTAACTGTTGAAACCATTGTTGTAATTATCCCCTTAACCTTTGACAAACATTTATCATAACCTATATCTGCCACACAGGTAAAAGATAATTTTTTGTTGACAACATTTTTTAATGTACCACATATTACTGTAACTGGACAAGATGAAAAACATAACCACTGTGTACTGAGGAATACATGCGGAATCATTGAAATATACCACTTGTTAGATTATATTTGATGGAACTCCTGAACCAAAAAGCATCCATTTTGAAACATCAATCAAGGGCATTCACTTACTTCCTTTGCCCAATCAAACAGAGACTCTTTGACTCTTTCGATAGACAATGATTTTCCGGTCCCTGGACATCCACACATATACAAACTCCCTGCCGTTTCTTGTTCTATACATTGCTTGCAGAACTCCAAAACCCTTTTCTGCTCATCTTCCCTGCAAACAACCATAGAGGGCACATTTGACACATGCAATGCCTCCTTCACCGCCCTCAGTTGCTCCGTATCTATGCATAACAAACTTTATTAGAAATTGAGCAAATCACACCAACAAATGAGATAAACTGGTCGTCACAGTGAAATGAACAAGTAGAATTAAACTTTACTTGCCTCTTGGATTCCATTTTGGTTTGTCTACAAAACTATCAGACAATCTTCTCACCACCAATTTGCGGGCTTTTGCAAGCTTGTCGCCTTCATCAATTCTCTGCACAAATATGTACAGCCCCATTTTCATGAATATACGCGGACCTCCAATTATGGAATTAGACGTCAAATTAGTCAATGAGAATAGGTTAAATGTAGGTCTGAGAGTCTAGGTATTAATTTCCGCATTTAATTTGGCAAGTTAGAAATGACTAATAGGGTTGAATTGAATCCCATGAAATCAAGCCCCTCCTATTTCTAATCCCTCTTCTACTCTAGTAGTTCTACAACCTACCCACTTCTAGATCTCGTGTGTTATTGTTGCAATTAAACACTGGATTCCTTCGTTTGAAATTCACATCTATCCAAACGGGGCCTAATTTCACACCATAGTTATCATCGTCAATAGTGGTATTACCAGAGAATAAGTGAAGTAAGAAAGTAAAATGAAATCGAAGTGTTGTAACTCACATCTGGGGGGCTAACGGGGCTACCATTGATGCATCGGCGAGGAGATTTCCACTTCGTCGAAGTGCAGGGCTTTGGCGGCGGGGTCGTAGTTACCGGAACGTCCTCTGGGGCCGAACTGCTCCTCAATTTTCGTTTTCGGGGAGTGGAGTCGCTAATGGAACAGATCTCGCCGGATCTTCCAGCTTTGACGGCTATGGCGTCCTCCAGTTTGTATCCGGCGGCGAAAGGAGAGGAGCGATTTCTGGCGATGTTTGGCATGCTTAAGATGTTCCGAGATCGAATCAGCGAAGCTCTCAAGGAATCTTTTAACCTGTGAGAGAATATGGATGTAATGTAGTGGTTTGGATCAGTTTATAGATGTAAATTTTAGCGGGAAAATTGTAACGATATCGAGTGTATTTTCCCGCCAGATGTTTTGGTATTTCTTGACTTTGAATTAGGGGAGAATAATGTCAATGACATCACGGTACTGACCCGGCGGAACACACCGTGGAGTCTGATTTGTGAAATGTTAAAAAATGTAGAAAACTCGCAGAAGGGACATTATAAAAAATGAGATTTTTTTTTTTATAATTGAAATTGTTCGTGTCAATTTACGCGGGATTTAGGTTGACTGTAGTATAATTTTTTATAGTGTATGTACAGGTAGTGTGAGAAAAATTATGAGTTTTATCTATTTTATTCATAAAATTATATCGTTTAAACTTGTGACGATAATTGTTATTAGAATGCATGAGATTAGAACGATATTTTGAAAGCAAATTGGACAAAATTATATTATTTTATCTACATTGCATGTGAATTACCAGAAAAATTTACTACAACTCTCTCGAATCCATTTACGTGCATCTCAATTAATCTTTGAAGATCAATTTCATTATCCACTTGAAGATAAGATATTTAATTTAGAGTCAAAACGCTATTACCTAGAGTTCTTTGAGATCTAAGTAGCTATTTTATTTGCCCTTCTTAAGCACATGGATGCCTCCAAACTCGAAATTTTGTGTGTCCTGCTATCTTAAATTATTCACATTCATATTAATGTTACTGCTTTTTATAATTCTTAACAAGTCTGTGCTAAATTTTCTTGATTAATTATTCGTCATGATGAAAGGAATTTAGAAAGTAATAAATTATGATAAAAAATTAAAAAAATTATTATAAGCGAAAAAATTTATAAAAATTATTTTTACTATTTTTAAGTGTCTTTCATACTGTGTTAGAGTAGGCCCCTTATACTTCGTGGTGGTAAGCCCATCAGATGAAATGTAAGCCCAATTAAAGAGAGTCAACCCAACTTTTGTGATGCCCAACGTTGGGTATTGGCCTGTTTGAATTCGGGTCTAGCTTATAAAAAATTTGATTAAGTTCTCTAGAACTAATTTCATCATTTATTAGAGAAGATTTTAAATAAAACTAAATAATTTTTTATTAACATGTCCTATAAAAATTAATAATACTTAAAAGGTTTCAAATTTAAAACGCAAAATAGAATAAAGTACTTACTTTCAACCCGTTAATCTCTAATTACATGAATTAACTTGTTCCAGAATAGGTGTGTCGAATTATAGGACTGACCCAACAAGGAGATGATTGGCAAAAATTGGGCCAGGCTCAGGATGAGTTGAGTTTGTGTTAGTAACGTGTGTCGTCATCACGACGTTCTACCAACCACACGATCGACTAGAGACTGCGAATTTGGTGCATGGGTTGTCGCAATGCTGACCAGTCACTCGATCATATGGTCAGAGCCTTCTAAAATTTGAGTGAAGCTCGAATAGAAAAGTGCAAGGTTTTGGTAAGGTTCTTATTTAGAAAAACCTCATGATGCAAGGAAATAGTCAGACCTAGTAATGCACAAATTGAGAAAATATTTCATTTTATTCACTTATCAAACTAAAATGCTTGATAACTTATATATAAGGCATGAAGGTAAAATCAAGTACGCTATCAATTACAAGTATAATTACTATTTTGCTTTTATGTCACACATCCTAACTTTAAAATTGGAGTGTCTTTCAGCTGACAACAACCGTGTGATACTAATTATTTCTTCCATGCACAAATTACAGAAACAAGTTGCGAATCAAATCAAAATTGATGAATATTCGTAGTCCCACAACTTCCATAATTTTGAATTGCAATTTGAACCTTAAAGTCTGAGAAATCGATTACTTCTCTGCATTATTTGAATTGAACCTTTATAATATATTATCCTCTAATGGGTGGCTCATATTTGATTTTTTCAAACCCCAACTCTATGGTCGGAATCCAAATTCAATCAATTTCGGAGAATCCAATGGCCCATTCAAGCAAGTGGGGATTTATTTTCAGTGATCAGGCACGATGAAAATGAGAGAAATTTCCTTTTCCAAACCCAGACAATGATGATGAATTGGTGAATTTTTCTAAATTCAGAGTTTTCCATTTTTCCCTGGATGTAGATGGTTGGGGCTGACGGCAGAACCGACCCAATTGTCATTTTGTATGTGTTGAATGGTTTAGAATTTAAGATGCTCGGACTCGTGGTGTGGAATCACTATAAATCGTTCTCAAATTAGAAGAAAAGATTAACGAAAAAATTAAATTGTTCGAAAAAATTGCAGTGCGGTCAATTCGGAGTAGGGGTCGAAATTTTCTTCCTAGAGTCATTTGGTCTAAAAATTACATATTAAGACATCGATCAAGCCCGAACTGAAACTGGAACTGGAACTGAAACTTTTTTACCCTAACTACCCAAACCCAATCGAACTTCGCGGCCGCCCCCGAAAAAACCAACCCAACTACCAGTCATGAAAGAAACCGGTTGCATGTCGAAAAGGACTAGGCTAGGTTAGCTAGATTTTTTTGATTGTTAGATTACTATATTATTTTACAAAATTCATCAAAAACTTTATTTGTTATATATTAACTAGCATTTAAAATCTCATAATCAAGAGAGATTTCTCTCACAGTTACTCTTCATATTAACCATCAATTTTCACAAAATATATTTTCTGACTACCGATATTTGATAAAACTGATTTTTATAGAAACAAAGAGTTTGGCAAATTTTAAAAAATAAAAAATTTATATCGTGATAATAATATATTAAATGGCTTTTCTTTTATGCATTACAATCCCGTAGTGCGATAGCTCACTATTGGGAGCCAAGTCGAAAAATTCTTGTACACCATGACCAATGCTACATATGCACTTATTTTGTGTTTCTACTTCTTTGTATTACTGTACTTAGAGCGTCTCCAACCTAACAACTTGTATTTTTTTATTTAATAATGTTAACTTAATATTTAGTAATAAAAAATCAGTTTAAATGGTATTACTATTTATAAACACTCCAATCTCAATTTCCTATATCTCTATATTTCATCTCCAATTCAAACATTTCTTCACTTTTCCTCCAATCATCATCCACTTTCATTTCAAATATAACAATTTTATTTTATTTTTAAAAAGTGAATTTGGAGGATCCTTCATTTATAGTTTCCATACTCCATATTTGAAGACACAAACTTTATCCTCTTAAATACAGGAGGAAGTAGAGGACTAACTGCATGAAAATTTGTGCTCTAAACAGACAAAAAGAAGTTCCGGGAGACGACGCTAAAATTCTACTTCGCTGTTGAGCTCGGCTATTAGTTACTTTAGATTTTTAGAACCGTAAAAAGAAAACCATAAATCCAATGTTTGGTAATAGCGAGTGTATTATACAAAGCAAAGCTTAAGAATGGTTCCATATATAAAACTACATTCGTTGTGCACTTTATTTCGCGAGTTTCTAACCAAAATAAAGGATGAGTTTGGCCGAAAAACTTGGACACCGAACTGGACTGTTTTCGTTTAGTTCTGCTCAATTTTTTTGGTTTCGGTCCGATCTTGAACTGAACTCAGATAGGGGTGTACAAAAAAATTAAAAAAATCACTAAACCAGACCGACCGGCCGAATCGGTCTTTTTGGATTGGTTCTGTGATTTTGTAGTAACCCTAAAATTTTAATTGAATTTAAATTATTTAATTAGAAAATACTATAGAATTTACTGTTGTTATTGTTTAATATTTTAAAATTAGAAAATCAAATTTTATTTTGGTAGCTCGCTCAAATGAGTTCAAGGCCGCTCAAGCGATCTCTTGAAATTTCAAAACTGCAAATATGAAGTTATGGTAAATTGATGAGGGAAAATCGGTTTTTGATACAATTTATGGCCGTGTTATTCGGGTTTATGGCTGAGATCACTATTTAATCAGTAGAGGATGTCGTTAATTTCGGAGTACAAACATAATTAGATTGGTTATGCATGATTAGAGTTGTTCTTAATGTTTTCCCCTATTAAATTAGGGGAAAACATGTTAGGATCATGTATTGCCCAGTAGTTAATTTAGTGAAAAATGCGTTATGTCCATGCTTAATTTTGTATGTGCAACCCAATTTTTACAGAAAATCTTAAATCAAAATCTGAAAAAAAAAGAAGGCTCACTCGAGCGACATCTTCAGTTTTTGTTAGATTCTGCCTGAGATCAAATTTTTCAGTACCTATAACCCAGTAGCTCACTCGAGCAAAAACAGGCAATTTTTTACAGAATGTTTAAGATATTCTATGATCATGTTTTGATGTTTCTATGTTCTGTTTTACAGATTATTTAAGTATTGTTATAGACTCACACATCGCACATGTATTCACCTATAAATATTATGAACTTAATGATGTTATGGTGAATCCATGGAAGTTAAGCATGTTTACGTGGTGTGAATATAATAGGGCGTTGCATACATGAGATGTGGTTGAGGTTTACTGTTGATGTTGTTGTTATTTCGAGTTCAACCGTTATGCTGTCCGAGGGTTGTGGATAAATTGTAATTATGAGTACTGACTTAAGAAAAACTTAGAGTTTATATCTGAAAAACTTAATATGTGAATTGAGGTTGCTTTGGAGAACTTAGATTCGGTCTAGGGACACTGGTTCAAACGGCACCTAAATAAGATAGCGGAAAATATTGGATGTGCATTATAAAGTAAAGAATACCGTAGAAACTTGTGTGAGAAGTTTAATGAAAATGATAACCTGGTGTGGTTGGCTTAGTGTGGCATGTTTATGTGATATGAGATATCCGTTGTGATTTGATTTAAAGGCCCCTACTAGCAGGAGTTGGAGACGATACAGGATGACTTCGGGGATACCTGCGGAGGCAATTTCGGATCCTGAAGGAATGACAGCTAATGTACTATGTGTCTTTGAGTCTATTAGTAGAAGTGACTAAAGTATGTAGAAACTGGATCTAGTAACGTTATGTTCGTGAGATTTCGATAGAATGAGGTGGGTATTGACTTAGAAAACGGTAGAAGGTTCTTTCCTTGTCAGGTTATAATTCGAATTGTGATCCACGAGTAGACAAAGACTGGTCAATGCCAACTAAAAGCTCTATGCTAGTGTCTAAGGGATGATATAATATACTTTACGTGTACCTACAAAAATATAAAACGATTTAATAAAATTTACTAAGGTGTTAATGTATTCACTCATTATATACTATTATGTTTTATTTCATGCTTAATATCTCAACTGTTTAGTGTATATATTTGTTATGTGATGTGTCATCTGTGGGTTTGTTTTTGGATAACTTTATCTACTGAGTTTCATTACTCATTGGTGCAATTTATTTGCCTTAGCGTTTCATGCTAGATGAAGATATGTAGACGGAGGAGCAACCCGCGCAAGAAGTATCGGGTGTCGATGGAGATGAGTTGTTCGCCTGGATATTGTACCCTTAGTTATTGCTCTAATTTTTCACTTATTTTAATAAATGTAAACCCCAAGGGGTAGTTTGGTCAATTTTAGTTACATACTTTGAGAACTCAGTTCTAATTTTAAATTAATAAATGATTGTGGGTATTTGATATAAATCTTGTCTTTTAATAAAATAAATTATTTAATGTTTCGAGAAATCAGGGCGTTACAGGTTTAGTGAATTGGTTATGGTTCTAACAAAATGAGAACCGGTTATTATGGTTCGGTCACAACTTTTATAATTCTTCCACTCTCCCAAAAAAGTCACAACCCTTTCACTCCCAAAAATAAAAAACTCTTTCATTCTCAATGTAATTGTGTTTCTCATAAACTTATTAGATGTATAAAACTAGCGCTATTTTATTCATATTGATGTAATTATTATGTTGTTTATTTTGTTCGCATTTTAAAAAAATTAGTGCTATTCTATTTATATATTTTTGGCAATTTTTAAATGCTAACATGGCTTAGAACAGAAATCAGAACCAAACTGAACCTGTCTAATGGTTTGGTTCCATATGTGTAACGGTCTGTTTATGGTTCTCAATTTTTTGAAACCGTTAGATATGGTTTGGTTCATGAATTCTTATAGAACCGGGCTAATCTGGATCATGTACACTCCTAAATTATATATGAACCTAGATTTTTTATTTTTTAAGGTTTAATATAGGAATCGGTTCGGTCCGATTCCTAAGTAACTAAAACAAAAAATTGAACAGATTTTCCGTAAAAATCTCAAATTGGACCAAACAAGACCAATTGGACTAAAAATTAGTCAGACCAAATTGTCGGTTTGGTTTAACTTATCTGGTCGGTTCGATTTTCAAGTTTTGACTTTCATCCTATATGGAGATGCCCTTATAGCAAGTTACTATATATGTAGGATACGTGCTATTGTTTCATGTTTTGAAATAGGTCTTCGATAATACATTACAAGTGAAATTAATAAGTGAGGATAATAGATATATAACAGCCAACACGTACGGTATACGCCCTAATTATAAGAAGCTTGCTCTAAAGGTCTTCTTAAAGCCATTTTCAATGCTTTTGTTTATGAACGGATGAGAGAGGAAGTGAGAAGATTAATAGGGACGAGAAGATAAGATGATTGGCGTGGCATCGTCGTCTGCATGTCCCTGTCTGGTTTTGAGCCCACATGTGATATATTGTGGTTGTGATGTGATTTTTCCCAACGTTTTCCCTCTTTTACCTATTCCCTTGATGCCAACATTAATTCACTCTACAGGAGCCCTCCATATCGAGAGAGAGAGAGAGAGAGAGAGAGAGAGAGAGAGAGAGGGAACATTCTATCTTCCCCTAGCTTGATGGATAGACCCTTCCCAGTAAAAAAAATTGGTGGGTGTTTCACTGAAGATGATGATCGCAGTTGCAGAAACGTCACGTGGGATACTAGCTAATTAATTTCTTGATCCTTCTTACTATTTGCAAGGAAATTAACAACCCTTTTCCACACAGGCCCCAAACTGAGTGGTTCAAATTGAGCAGCCTGTCCCCATTAAAAACCATATCAAGGCCGTGAATAATCCGTTTGCAACGCAACAGACTTGGAAAGGGGAATTGATCAAGTAAAAATGTCCTGTCCGATTGCTAATTAATTTCCAAGGAGTATTTTGATGAATTTTAAACCTAAAATGCTACATTTGATACCTCTTAGAATTCTACTTAAAGTTAGGATTTGTACTTAAAGTTAGAATTCTATATTCAAGAAGCTGAATTGGTTCTTACCCATCTTATAAACAAAGCATTAATGCAGACGATTTGTCATTGAAAGTATATTCAAGTGAGGTAATTTACAACATCGGTTCGCAATAGGCTTTTAATTAGTGTGAAATCTGCTAGAATAGAACTTCTATTAGAGCACGACTTGAACTTTGTGAAAGTGGGTGGAACCTAAGATTTGTGTAAAGCAACACCATTTCGGTATAAAGCAAAATGATCACTTAATATAATATTGAGATTTCCGTATAGCATAAATATTTTGTACGAGTATAAAGTTTTTACGTGGTACCAAAACGGGAATCATTTTATTCTATATTTCTTGAAGTAAATAATATCTTTCACTGATGATGCCAAAATCTAGTTGTTTGATCGGAGAGATCTAAGAGAATTCTTGCAAAATAAGTCAAAAGACCGAGACTATTTTCGGTCATGAATCCTCCGACAATATCAAGCTAGTCGGGAGTGTATATGAACGCTCTGCATTATAGAACGAGAGTATGTACATTTTTTGTGATAATAGATGAATAATTTATCGGATATGTGGTGGAGAAACATAGGGAAATTAGTTTCCTAGGGGTGGGGGATCATCTCCTAGATTATCTTCATTAACACATATCTGTGGGAGAATTCCTTAATTTATGCATATGTATACTCATCATAAGCCTCATTTAAAAAAGCAGCACGATAACAAACATAAGAGGAGACTACACGTGACAGACCGTCGATTGCACCCAAGTGAGATGTTAAGAAATACAATCTTACATTCCTTAAATTCAAACACACCACTTAAGTTCTTAGGCTTTAAAAATAAAACTTCGATTAGAAAATTTCCATTTTTACATTTGATACCTCTAATTAGAATAGAAATCTACTTAAATATAGGATGTGTACTTGAAGTTAGGATTCATATGGATGATATCTATAGTGATGCTGAAGTTCAAGAAGCTGAATTGGTTATTATAAACTAAGCATATAGTACACGATTTACAACACTGGTTAATTTGCAGTAGCTTTTTAATTAATGTGAAATCTGCTAGAAGGGAACTTCCATTAGACCACGACTTGAACTTTGCCCAAGTGGGTGGAACCAATATTTAGTGTAAAGCAACGCAATTTCGGTATAAAAAAAGTGATCGCTTGATATAATGTTGAGATTTATTTACCTAGCTAATAGCTTGAATTTTTTGTATGAATATAAAGTTTTTACATGGTACCAAAACGGGACTCATTTCATTCTATATTTTTTTGAAGGAAATAATATATATCCTACACTAAGGATGTCAAAATCAAGAGTTTGCTCCAAGAAATTAAAGAGGATTCGTGCAAAATAAGTCAAAAGGCCGAGGGTGTTCTCGGCCATGAATCCTTTGACAATCATGCTAATCGGGAGTATCTTAACGCTCTGTATTAAAGAATGAGAGTTTGTACATTTTTCTTTTTTGTAATAATAGATGACTTATTTATAGAATATGTGGTTGAGAAATATAAGGAAATTAGTTTGGGGGAGGGGGGGTATATTATCTCCGTCGATGCAACATCTCATCTGTGGGAGAATCCCTTAATTGATGCATATATATAATTATCATAAGCCTCTTATTTTAGAGGTTGACATTTGCAAATTGATCAAACGAAAGAAATCTAATAGATTTGTAGCTCGCTAGTGTGATCGACCTTTTCCTATTGAGTTTGAGGCTTACAATTTTTCTTGTAGTGATCAATACGACATTGAGATGACTTAAATGGCTTAGAGCCTATTCGACCTGTACAAATAGCTCAGAGACTATTCAAAAGTCTATCTGACCTGTAAAAATAGCTCAAATGATTTGTAGAAGTCAATCCGGCCTATAGAAACGACGCGAAAACTATTCAAAAGTCTATCTGACCTATAGGTTGGCTTGGCAGGCCATCAACAATTTGTTCGTCTTCTAGCTTCGCTGGGAGATCGTAGTCCATCCGGTGTGTAGGTTGGCTTGGGGGATTGTCAGGCAATATGTTTATCTTCTAGCTTGGCTCGGTCGACCACCAATCAATTCATCAAATATGTAGGTTGGCTCGGTAGACTGTTGGGTAGTCCGTCCATCATCTAGCTTGACTTGTTAGACAATCAAGCAGTCCATCCGACCTAGAGATTCGCCCAAAAATCGTTAGACGGTTGATTCGATCTTTTTTTTTTTTTGGCTGCTTCTGTAATGTTAGCAAACACAATGCATATATTCATTTATAAAGAGAGAGGGACTTCTCTTTCATATTTTGGCGCAGTCGGCCAACCGCTTTGTTGAGTGTAGCAACTTTTCTGTGCGCTGTTATTCCGATTGTACCAAAACCAAACTTAGTGTG
>JABCMJ010016955.1:0-17055 GCA_014822125.1 Arbutus unedo
AAAGATCAGTTTTACAAAATTAAAATACTGATTTGGCCGGTGCATCAGCGACACTTTTGCCGGTCGATCAATAACCATAACTTACTATGTGATTCAAATTTAACCTATTGTGAATGCTAATTATGCAGGAAGTTCTGAATCTCCTTAAGTTTATCCAACAGGGATATACACTTTGTGAGATTTATCTTTTGAACAATTTCCTCTAATACACAAGTCATAGGATAGTGTAGAATGTCAAGTTGGGTCATATATCACAGTGGGATTGAAGCCTTAGACCTACTTCTCGTGCCACCTAAGCCTTCTACTGCTTAATCATCAATCAAATTAAGTATTCATAATGTGAAGCCTAAAAATTTGGCATATTTCCAAAATATTTACGATTCTTACAAGTATCTTTTACTATACCACTCGACTCATGATTGTTTAGAAAGGTAATTCCTATTCATGATTTTGACAACTGTGATATTATATTCCTAAAACTTGTTATACTATTATATGACAGAACTACTCCGTTTAGCTAATGTTAATACACAGGCAGTTTTCTGTGTTTACTTTGTATTTGTATTGACAACTCTACGTTTGTAGTTTGATGTCCTTCGTTGTTTGCATCTGGAATTGGTGGCAGCTACTACTGTTAAGTACAATGATTCTGTTGTTTGAACCCTGACCAGTGACCACCCTAATTTGTATGCAGGTGGAAAGAAGTTATTAACTCCTCAACCACGTCTAAGGACAGGGTTTTTCTCAATCCTTCAATATCATATGCTAACTCCTAGTACCATCAATGAGGCATGCACTTCTGTTGGTGTTGCCAAGTATGGAAAGCCAATTGGGTTGGATGAAAACATAAAGGTGGATCTAATTGTTATCGGCTCAGTGGCTGTTAACCCAAAGACGGGTGCTCGACTTGGCAAGGGTGAGGTATATCAGTTTCGCTGTTGGATTACATTTCGGCCCTTTAAATGTAAAATGAGCAAACATGTGAGGTTTCCCTGGTGGATTTGGAATTCTTGTTGGTCGGAGATCTGAGTAACTTGTGCAGACAATTTAACTTGTCTACGTATATAATGTTTATGCTGATGCCATCATTTCATGAAGAATGTTGAAGTGCAATTTCTTTTGTTTCTTCCTGAGGTTCGGAGCCAATCAAGGTATCCTCTGGAGGGAAATTGTCTTGCTTTGGATTTTTTGCTTCAAATATTATGTTTTAGCATTTCAGTTACTACTCAAAGGGGTCCACAAATCATGTCATTGCCGTAAAACATTGCACACACACAGCTTGTTGTGGCACTACATCTTACAACGGTTCCAACTATTCCTCATATAAGGGGCAAAGTTTTGAACCTCACATGGATTGAATTTCGTGATCATTTTTGGTACATTGATGAACCACTCCCTTAATTGGAAAACAAAGAAGAAAGTGAAGAATGTGAATATTTATTTGTAGAAGTCCGTCGAAGTGGTTAGACTAGCTTTTTGTTACATATACTATTTTGATCCCCCAATGTGCCCTTGGCCGTGGATAGGCAAAGGATATGGCACACGTGCTGGCTTATATGTGACATGGGTTCTTCTGACTGTAGGTAGTATATGAGGACCTATATTTTTCCATGCATAAAAAGAAATTTTGTTGTAGGGATTTGCTGAATTGGAGTATGGGATGCTAAGCTACATGGGAGCAATTGATGATTCAACACCAGTTGTCACATCTGGTGAGAGTTGTTCAATGCAATTTGTGTTGCAACATATTTAGATTTCTTGAAGAAGTTTTCGATTCGTACCGACTTACCATGATGCAGATTCTTTCTTTTACAGAGTTTGTCCTAAAAAACTAGTGTATGAGCTTGGGAGGCTTCCCCACTCATTGCCAATTTATTTAAAGTTGAATGCGTTAACATGGTATTACTAATTACAGCTGAGCTTTTAGGGACTTCTGGACATGACTCTTTGGATTAATTGCTACTTTAAAGAGTAATTGTTCAACAGTTCCCGAGTAATATGATCTGAAAAAGGGGTTAGCAATATGATCCGAACAAGAATAACTATTCTATCAACGTGCTTTGAAATACAACTTTTCAAACTTTAACACCTTTGTTGCACGAAGCGGGGGCTGGAACGGGAGCAGGGGAGCAAGGTAACATAGAAGCAGAGCTGAACAATATGTCCCACATTTGATTAATTATATCCTCCAAAATTAGTGTGCGAGTCTGCGGGATCTCTTCACCTATTCTCAATTTGTACTGTCCTCATGTGCTGTTACATGTTTCTCCATATTTGAATATCTAGAAAGTTGGGTCTCAACATGAACATTATTTTCCAGCCTACAACGTTTTGTAGCTCAAATATTGCAGAATATTGGTTGCGTGACCTACGTAGATTTCCAAGTTGATGTATTATTAAATGTTAGGAGGCATTCAAATTCCTCGGACTTTGATTAATGTGTATATGATGATGAATGTTGTTGCCATTTGCATAACGTAACATTATTGTTTAACATTCTAGCGAGGATGTTAGGACCACCTTCAGAATTAACAGTGGTAATATGCAAAGAAACGTGGTGACTGTTATAATTCCCCTTCCATCTATATTATGCTTTTGAGAAGTGTCAGTAAATAGCATGGCGAAAACAACTATGAGTCAAATGGTCTTTGCTACACCACGCATTTTCAGGGCACTGACTATACTGCTCTTACCGTTTCTCCACCACATCTTTTTCTGTGTATATTATGATCGAACTAGTTTGATATTGCATTCTTTTGAATGTTTGAGTTTCAAGTGTATTTCTTTCTCAACGGAAAATGTGCTTATTAACTGCTGCGGCTGCAGTGCACGACCAACAATTGGTAGATGATATTCCAGTTGAGAAGCTATTAATCCATGATGTACCAGTTGACATCATATGCACTCCGACACAAGTTATTTTTACAAACACACTAATCCCCAAGCCTCAAGGTAAGAAAGACTCCTCATTTGGCTCTCAAGTCATCAGCTAGTACCAAATTCTGATCAGATACTTTTAGTGTCATTCAGTGGACAATTCAGTGTGTTTTGTGTAAGAGAATGTTAACAAGACTTTCAACTATACTTAAATCATTGACAAAGATACACATGACAAAAGAATGTCCCCACGGCCTGTCTGATCACTGTCTTCCTTCCGTATATTTACTTACTACAATGGCATGTATAAGGTACCTTTTTATTGATGTTCTAGGGATCTATTGGGACAAACTATCTCCTGAGAAACTGAGTCAAATTCGGGTACTTAGGGAGCTAAAGAGCAAAATTGAGAAGGAAACTGGAGAGAAGCTTCCTTGCGGTCCATCAGAGAAACTCCCACCTACAGCTCGACGCAGGTGCTGATTTCTCTTATTTCTATCAAAAGATGGTTGCCGATTTTCAATTTTTGACGTTGATGATTCTGAACTTTTTGCATTTTGGGTAAGAAAATAGAGTTCATAACAGTGTGTGTGCAGTTTTTGCATTTCTGTACATTCCGATCATTTTACTCCCTTCATGATAACAGTGTGCGTGCAGTGTTTGCACTTCTGTACATTCTGTCTGTATAGAATGATCATTTTACTCCCTTCATGCCATAATTAGACCCTTATTCCATTTTTGGTTGTCCTAAAGCACATGGCCCTTTCAAAGAATCAATGATCGAAATAAGTTTTGCATTCTGCCCTGTTTTTTTTTGGAGGTAAACAGTTACGCCCTAAATTTAGCCAAAAGAACACAAGAGTCAGAAAAAATGCAGTGAATTTCCAATACAAAACGTCATTTCCATTCTTTAAAAAAGCTGCACATTGAGATAAGACGAGCATCTTTGATTTGGACAAAAGTGAGCATCTGTGATTCAAAATTACACTTTGGCTTTTCTATACACTGTCCATTTGCCAAAAGCTAAACAAAATCAGGTTCACATTGAAGTTGAGAAGGCAAGGTGGCATCTCTCATCAATTGGCTTTTGTCTATGTGAGGCAGCATACTTGTTTTTTCCCTCATTAACCTTCAATCCTACATTCTTGCAAGGTTAAAAACAGGCAGTTAAGATTTTTTGGACTGTAATCCTTCAAATGACTTTTCTATGGAAGAAACAAGTTCATCAATGGTTTTGGGTGTTTCTTTATGTTGAAAATTTTGAAGTTCATATCGGGGTTGTTTGGACATTGAAACAATAATTGGATATTAATTCCATTTTCACTTGCAGCTTCAAGAAAATTAGCGTCAAGTGAATGAATGTGCAAGTTTGCATTATCTTGCAGCAAGTCATTTGGTTTCGGTATGAAATGGTCAGAGTCTAGCGTGGCGAACCCCATATATGTTCAGCTTCATCATGCTATTCATACCATCTTCCTCAATTCAGTATATGACTAAAGATGTACAGTTAAAAAAATAATAACACGTAAGTAGAACAAGATTAAATACTATGTCGTGTCATATCTTTAATATCCAAAAGTCTAATGTCAATACCACAATGTCAACCAATGATCTATTATATCAAACATAGATCTCTGACCGTGCTAATTATCATGTCAAGAAGACATCAAGTTTACCAATATCAAATCGTAACTAACGAAACATTACATCAACATTATCAATCTATACTCGTGCTAATTATCACGTCATTTGATAAGTCATCAATACAATTATCTCCATATTTATAATATTTTCATTCGATTCCAATTTCCTATGAGACCCTGACCTAAAATTCAGAGGTTTAAGGACAAAAATCATAATTATTAAAGATTTGGGATATATTTAGAATACTGGTGGGAGTTGGGAGTTAATTTCGAGAATTGATTAGCATGTGATTTGGAATTTATTTAGATTATTGGTGGGAGTTGGGAGTTAATTTCGAGAATTGATTAGTATGTGATTTGGTTTCCGGGAATAGCTTTAAATTAGAGGACCTCAAGTGTAATTTTTTGGCCAACGAGGTGACCACACCACATAATTTGGGCATGAGGTAATCTGTTAAATGGTTTTTGGTCTTGCATGTTGAGTGTTGGCAGCTTATCGATTAGGTCCCAAGGGTAATTGGGCGTACTGATATTAAGTCTTTTGGTGTTGGAAAAAATGTGAATAAGAAATTGATCAAAGAATGAAAAAATAAATCTTTGAGATTTAGAGCAAAATCAACTTTAATTTTGGTTGGGCTCAAATGAATTTTTCTTTATGAATTTGTTTAATTCATATTGGGATTGGGCCCAAAGAAGGAAGGGAAATGAGGTTTTATCTCACAGGTTGTGTCAGTTTGGGCCAGTGGCTTTTTGAATGGTCACCACCACAATGTCTGTAACACCTCGACTTTTGGCACGTTTAAATTTTTTTTATTCTTTTAAATACCATTTTATTTATCAAAATAAATTATTAAAAGAAAACTAATTTTTATTTATTAATAAATTGCAACAACTTTAAACATTTAAATAAACCGAGTTTGGAACTGAAATAATTAAAATACCCTTCTGAATTTACAACTGAATTTAAAATAAACTCAAACATTTAGGTAATCTAAGGGTAAGGCGGCCAAGTGAAGGTCTCTCTTCCAATAGTCTTCGGCTCTTCTGACATGACTGGTTCTTCTATCTGTTCTTCTATATCTGACATGAAATGTCAGGGCAAAGAAGTTGTACTGATGAGTAATGAAACTTTGTAGGACATGTTACCTGAAAGACCAAAACCAAAGGTGTACAACATTCAACAGTTCATAATAAAATACAGTAGATAACAACATATGCTGATATCGAATAAAGATAAATAGTAAACACATCGGACTCATTATGCTCTTTTTCATTTTCATTATCTTGTTTAAGTAGGATGACGCCCAATCACATGGCATAACGGTTAGAGCATGCACGTGGGACTGGATTCCCTTTAGCACACCTCGGGGCTTGAACTTGGTAAGCGAGCCTGCATGTGGAACTGGTTACCCCTTAGCACACCCCGGAATGACGTCCGGTAATCAATCATACATGGGGGACTGCTTACCCATTAGTATCTTCGAAACGATGTCCGGCATCGGGCAGTGCAACGGCCATACCCGGCATAACCACAGATTCTAATATTTCAATTGTTTAACAATGTTCTCTACAACTATCAGAAATCCAACAAGTTTCGTTCCACATATCATCATGCATACTTCACATCAAGGCATCAACATATAATAATATAGTATTCCAATTCTCACGAGATCCCACAGGGACCCATGTTCAAATTTATAGTGCATGTATACTTATGCGAGGTGTACATGCATCTGGTGAACAAATTACAGTCTATAAATAGAACCCGTGGGCCAGAACATTAAGTTAAACACGTTGGAATTATATTTTGTTTTTTAATAGGTCACTCAAGTGGCCAAAACAAGTGTATTGTCCAAATTTGAAGATTAAAAATTTCCACAGCTCGCTCGAGCGGCCTATTAAATTTTTTACAAAAATTCAAAATCAACATCGCTTGACCGAGCCATCGTTTTTTTAGATTTTAAAAATTCTAGAACTAAATATTTTCATATGGACAGAATATTAAAATTTGACAAAAACACTAACAAAACATGAAATCATGCAATAAAGATTAAACTAAAAATCCTAAGGTTGGTAGGTAACAAATCCTACCTCAATCCGAAGAGAAAAGCGCGAATTAAACACAAATTGATGAAGAGGGCAACACCTTGGTTAGGGTTTCTCTCTCCTCAAGAACACCAAGAACACCTTAAGAGCTCCTTTGGAATTTTTCTAACACCTCACAATACACTCTTTAATCTTTTGGATTCCGAAAATACGTGTAAAAATCCATTGTTTCCATGCCCTATCTATAGATTTAAGGTGAAATCCTTCATAAACCCAAGAATCAATGCCATGAATTCCTAAATCAATTTTCCGTATTCAATAGCCCAGAATCCGTCATAAAAATCTCCATTAATCTCATTATTAGCCTTAAACACCAATGAAATCTAGGAAATTCATCCGTTATTTGGAAAATCTCAAACTAATTACAAGAAATACACAAAAATCTCAAAAGATGTCATTTGCGATGTTCAGTAGATTAACAACTCGCTCGAGTGGCCTATTAAAATAATATTTTTTATTATTTTTAATTAATTTTTTTAATTTTTTAAAATTTTAATTCCAAATTTAAGTAATTAAATGCTCATAATAATATACAATTTAATTCAAATATTAATATACCTGACGAACTAACCAAACTTGTGTAGAACTCTCGGAAAGAACGCAAAAATAAATTAAATGAATTTGTGCACTAGAATACTATAATTTTTTCAATGAATAAATGAGAGGAGGACTCCCCTTTATATTTATTTAAAATTACGGGTTCTTACAACGTCTTTGGAGGGACGTTGTAATAACCCGTAATTATTTAAGAGACACCAGCACACCTATATAAAGGGGAGTCCCCCTCTCATTTATTCATTAGAAAAATTATAGCATTCTAGTGCACAAATTCATTTCATTTATTTTTGTGTTCTTTCCGACAGTTCTACACAAATTTGATTCGCTTGTCGGGTAGATTAAATTGCGGCTTCTACCCTTTGATAATCATTGTATCCTAGAAAGCGTTTGTCCGCGAAACCCGTCGACACCAGTGTGGGAGACGATTTTGCTTTATGATGATACGAATTGGGTTTCAAACTCAACTTTTGAGATTAGTTCTGGCTATTGAATTCAATGTTTATATGGTTATACGAAATGGGGAGGAAAGACTGTGAGGCATTAGGTGACGCGTTGTGTGACTTGGCAAAGATGAGTTCAAATGTGTTGCGATTTGGTAAAAAATGTACATGTGAGGTTTTAACAAATGATGGGTACTTTGCAATTATAAAAAGCCATGTTTAAACATGATGATTTGTCTATGTAGCGAAATTTGTCTATCTAGCGAGCCATGATTTAATCAAGAAATATGTTTATGAAATGTGTTGATGAAATGTTCAAATGGTGGCCTGACTATTAGGAGTATAGAATATAGCAATAGGCGATAAAATGATGAAACAAGTGTGGTAACCATGTCCAATGTGATTAAATGGATGACGTCATACCATATGATACTATGTATGAATAGGGGGTAGCTCACACCAATACTAATTGGTTGTCGTTGAACTAAATGTTAAATGTGGGTATTTCTGATAATTAACTACAGCTACGTCCCATGCTTTATGATATGAATTACATTTATTTCAGATCATTTTGTTGTATGTTTTGATTGTTAACATGGCAAACTTGTAAGATTTCTTATTTGAATTCACACTAACTTTGTATTAATGAATGTTGTTATACAGTATGTTAGGTCATGAGGAGCAGATTGATATGCAATGAGAAGACTTTAGATTTTTAGCTGTCTCTTTTTGCTTACTAGTATGTTTGGTTATGTATTGTACTTTAAGCTATTGGTTGGCCTTGTTTTGGATGACACTTCTAGAGATGTTTGTATACTTTGGGATGCATGTATAACTTCTTATGCGAATTTTATTTGGTGTTTGGATATTATATTACTCGTGCTATCGTTGTCTCTGATATAAGCATGGATTTAGTACGTTGGCATGAAAGGTTGGAGAGTTCTCAAACCTTTTTAGTACTAGGCCTTAGTGAGTTTAACTCACCGGCCGATCAGTGACCTGTCCTACATTGGGATGGGTCATGACATTTTCATGTTGCTAATCAATGTGTTTTCGATCCTCGTGCATTCCAGATCATTAGTTCACATTTGCCATATTCCAATTGTTATGTTTTCCGTTTAGTGTGTTTGAACACCAAAGACTTTTTAAACTTCACACGACTACAACTAGACTTAATGAAAATGAACACAACACAACTAAATAACATAATTCGTCTCAAGACTATCTACAAGAGCAAGTGTTTGCTCAAGAAATATTTTTTGACCTTGAACCCTCTGCACAGAAAAGAGCATGGATTGAAGACCCTAACCCTTTCCTAAGCACTTAGGTCAGCCCTCAACCCGTCAGTCCATCTCTTCAAAACAACCCTCCTCCACCAGGGCCACCCCGAGATGTTGGCCCTTCGCAAGGCAATTTTCTCATCCACTCTACCTTCCAAGGGCGCCCCATTACGCTTTCTAACTTTGTTTTCGAGAATATTGGGCAAGCCCATGCCATCTTAAGTGGTTTTCAAATGAGGAGGAACTTAGAAGAGCTCAATGAGATCGACTCCAATGAGTTCTTTCATCGGTTGTGCTACTGCAACTATATGGTAATGCCTTTCCAATTCATACCGTAATTCTTGTGTTCTTCATGTCATATCTTTTAGAAATTGGCCTATGCTTTGTAGATGCTCAAGGGTGGTATTATGGCCAGCACTTGTCTTGAAGAGGTAGCAAGGGAGGGAGTAAAAGCCCTGTAGTCTCTCCGTTTCACTTAGGAGAGGGAGCAATTTTTGGAGGCAAAGTTGGCCGCTGCCAAAGCATTGCTAAAGGCTAAAAAGTCCAAATCTGCATCAATGAGGGCCTAAACTAAGGCAAAAAAGGCCAAATTTCAAGTTGAGAGGGACAAGGCTATGGAGTTGAAGGACAATTTTGAAGTTGAAATTGTCAAGGCTGAGGCAGAGAAGGCCAATTTCAGCAGACAGGCCAATTTCGATAAAATGGTTAGGGTCATTGAATCTCAAAGAGAAGTGTTAAATTGTGAGGTTGCAGAGTGTGACTCTACCCTAGCTAACTCCAATTCTATGTTAAGAGAATAATTTTTCCTTATATAGCATCTTCCAGAGGAGGTCGATGGTTTTGGTGCCTAGCTAGAACAACAGGAGAAAAATCTCAGCAATAATTATCTTGATTATTTGGGCCCTCTTCAGAACAAAAGTTTCCAAAAGGGTGTCATGTTGACTTGTCAGCGGATGAACATTGACCCTCCAGAGTAGCTCCCCAAAGAATACGGTGCCTTTGGCGTTGCTAAGGGTGATGACAATGATGCCTCACAACTCTAAGTTTTTTCTTTTTTCTTTTGTTTTGTTTTTGGAGACTTCTCCCTTACTTTTACAAAAGGGAGGAGTACGAATTGTACATAAGTTTAGCATCCCAATATATAATCTTCTTGAATCCACTGTCTTATCGTTTTCTTAGTTTGATTATTTCTATTTATTTAGTCTTTGATGTTTGCTCGGATTTGCTTTATGACAAACATCTTCTTCTTGTACATGGGTTGCATGGATACTACTTTGAGAAATGTTTTTCTCTATAAAGACATCTACTTGGCAATGATATCTGCTCATACATCCGACTCAATTGGCTTATGGGTCTACCCACATTGCAAGATGGGTTAGGACGCCTGACCAAACTGGTCATGCCAAGCTGAACTCAATTTGTATCAAACGTTCCTATTATTTGCAAGGCCGTTTGGCTAGGTAGGGGATTGTCCTTTCTCAATAGGACTCGTCAGCTAACCCATTTACTATGGGATTTGATCCTTGGTGCATTATGTGAACAAACCCAGCCCGACTTAATCACGCCCGTCAAACTCGAGTTGCTTTGGACAACCCCTTTTTCTCTTTAAGATTGTCTGTTGGTTGCGATTTATCTATCCGGATCAACCATTTCTTGAATTTTTAGCAATTCCAAATTGTAAGGTTGTGTGGGGACCATCCCCGGTTTGGTTGGATAGGTTCGATCTATGGTCATGGGACCTCCTAAAAGGATCTACTAAATTCATTGAATTGTTCCAAAGGATCAAAACATTTAATTATTTGATTAATTGAAATTATTGAGGGTTTGGGGTAAAATCATAATTTTTGGAAAAGTTATGGATATAATTTGAGCTATAATGAAACCTTCAATAAAAGTTTAATTTGCCCATTAATTATTATATAATCAGTGTCACGACTTGTATTAGGTTTTCTTGACAAAACACCAAACGTACAATAAACCCTAGATGGCCTCTCTACATTCTTCACAAGCAATTGATCCAATGTTAGTGGCTTTCCTCCCAGATCTCCAAAGAACGTGACAAACAATCATCAAACTGGGTGTCAAATTCATAGATCAAGTCGGGTGTTGGTGTGTTCGCAGACAAATCGAGCAGATTGTAGTGTGTTAGGGTTTGGAAGGTCATCATATTTGAGGTAGGATCCTTATTAAACTTGGATTTAAGGTTGTTTATTATGTTTTGTATCGTATTTTGGATGTTAATCTATATGGCATGTGGTGTTAGTTTCAAGAAAAATAGGGTTGGTCCTCTACTTGTTCGCATTCTACTCACGTTTGACCGCTTGAGACAAAACAAAATGTTTTCTATAATTAAAATGAACCAGGAATGAAGAGTTTCAACTGATCGAATCTCTTACCAAACATTTCCAGTGTTCAAACCTACTAGTGGAGGAGATGTTTCAATCAGTTGAACCTTTTTCAACTTTTATTCCAAATTTAATATGAATCGGTCGAGACATTCCTCAACCGGTTAAGAAGGTTTCTTTTTTAAAAAACCTAGCTACTGAGTGGATACTTTGGGTTGTACATGGTGTGATGATTCTGGCTTGAATTGTGACTTTTGCATGGTCATGTATTGTTGGTTAGAGTCCATATGCATAGTCATGGTCAATCTGTGATTTCTTGGATCGGTGTTTGTGCGATTGTATTGGTGCAAGTTCGTAAAATAAGACCTGGTGTGGGTGATATCATCGGTGCTAGTCTGTGAACTTGACTACAGGGTGAAAGTCCCACGGTGAAAGTCCGTAAAGATACTCGGTTCAATTTTGAGGGTTTTAATAGGTTCGAGTTTGGGAAATAATGCATAGTTCAAGTCCGTGGAATAAATGAAGGTACTTTAGATGTAAGAGTCTTGCGGTGAAAGTCTATAAATATTGGAGATGCAAATAAGATGGTACTAGGTTCCCGTTTAGGTTGCATTGGTCTCATGAGATGCGTGTGGTTTTTACTACTATAATGGTATGTTATCAAACCATTGTGAACTGTATACTTTTATATAAACTTAAAACCTATACCTTTTGGTACAAGATGTTTTAAACTTTTGTTTAATTTGCATCATATACGAGCTTCATCTTTAGTTATTGTGTTTAACTCATTTTACAATAATTGATGTTAAGCCTATGGAATAGAGCCTAGGAGTTCGACAAGAAGCATAGGGTTATTTTCTTGTTTATGTTGGACTATAGTTTTGTTGGGCATTATGAGCCCGGATTGTTCAATTGTTCATTTTAGGTTTGGTCGTTACTGTTTAAATTTTTATAGAATTTTATTTCTATTTGGAATGTATTGTAGTTTGTTTTCTGCTCAATTCATATCCTTGGAGTGTGGAGTGTGACAAGTTTATCTGCTCGGATATGACTAGTTTATCTGCTCGGATGTGACAAGTTTATCTGCTCAATTCATATCCTACTAGATAGTCCAAATCAAGTAGGATAATGATCGAGCCAAGAAGGCATTAGTCAAGTTGGATTCATACTTTGTGCCCCCATACAAAATTTTGGTAGTGTTGTAGCTTTTGATACGTCCCTTCATTTTTCGTGTTGGGTCCATAAAACAGTTCATTGTGACTTACTTTTGTATTTTCATCTCTTTTTACCTTCTTCTAAGAGATTTGCTCCGCGCTCACTAGCTTCCTTCCTTATTTCACGAAGACTGTTTACAAGGTACTTCGAAGAATCATGGGTCTTTATTCCAGTCTCTTCAATTCGATAGTTCATGCTAGGAATTTTAGGAGTCTCTTCTAGATCCCTCATGGAATTGGAGTAGAGCTAGTTGACCCATCCATAAGGCCCCGTAATCGTCATAACCGACTTGAATGGTCATGGTGGCCATAGTTGAATGTGGAGTGCGCTTTTCTCTTTTCCTTTTAATGTGGTCCATCCTCCATCCTTGAGTTCTACAGGGTTCCTCCCATATTTCTCCAAGTAGATTTCTTTAAAATCATTGCCAATATCGATGTCTAGACGAACTTGTCAAGGTCGGCCTTTGGATTCAGGATAGAGAGAGAGAGCGCGCAATATAGTGTGCTTTAATTATGTAATGCTAACTAAGCACAACCAAAGGGAATGGAATTGGTTAAAGGCCT
Organism: Arbutus unedo; assembly: GCA_014822125.1. Taxonomy (NCBI): domain Eukaryota; kingdom Viridiplantae; phylum Streptophyta; class Magnoliopsida; order Ericales; family Ericaceae; genus Arbutus; species Arbutus unedo. The sequence goes on from JABCMJ010016955.1 coordinate 13,028, forward strand.
AGACAAGCTTTATCATCTTCGTTTAGGGGGTTTTTTCTTCGAACTGAAAGATAGAATTAGGTTTCAAAATTAATTTAAATAGGAATCCTTAATTACTAAACTAAATTGATATCCAAGACTTTTTTTTTTATTTAAAAAAAAGTTGTTTTCAATCTTCGATGAGTTTTCATAGCCTTTATATGGTTGTGCATAGTCACCAACAAAAAACCATTGAAGAGTACTAGAGGAGATTCCACCAAAAGCAACATATCAAATACATGTTGAATTATTTTAATGTACTTTGAAATTATGCATGGGTTTTTGGCTGAATTTTTTTCTACTTCAAGTGATACGGGCTGCCATAATTATGTTTGTCCCTTTTTTATTCGACATCAAGGGTTTGTAATGTTGCTGTATGCAGTGGAAGTTCATCTTTGTATTAAAAGAAATGTATTTCTAGTGACTATTGGTAAGGGCGAAAACATAAATTTAATTTATTTTGAATTATTTTTTTAACCAGACTAAAAATGAATTGAATTATAAATAATAGGACGAACTAAAATTATTTAAGCTTAAATTTTACATATAAATTTTTTTTACCCTACTGGACTAGAGCTCACCTAATCTATACGGTGGTTCCTCCCTTGACTATTGAATTAAAGTGAATTAATCGTTCTACAAAATATATTTTGATAAAATTCATACCGCTCTTCCTTGTGATATAGATAAAACAAAAAAAAATCAACAAAATGATAGATCACAACATGAGATATAATTTATATATGATTTTGGGATTTTTGGGAGATTACCGCATTAAGTTATGCATACTAATGGATCCATTCTCATTGAATCTTGGACGGATTTATTATTCCAATTTGTTCAGTGTTTGTTAACTCGTTAAGGCTATATTTGGTTGGATAGAATGTAAAGACTATTTTTTATTTAGTCAATAAATTAACCCGTTTATTATGTGTGTTACATATGTAATTAGAGGTTCAATAAAACTCTATATCTTTAGACCTTTATCTTTATCTAATTGGTCAATAAATGAAGCGATTTCCAATAAGAGTTCTACTTTGATAGGAAGTAGAAATTACAATTCGATTAGGAAACTAGTCATCTCTCTACTTATAAAAGTGTATTTGGTCTTCCATCAAATTAAGTGTGACTAATTGCTAGAAAATAAGGTGAGCGAGAGAAACATGTCATTCACCTAGAGCTTAATGCTCTTTGTAAAATGATAGATGTTATTGTTAATTATGGAGGCGTTTAAGTTCTACACGGATAAATCCAAATATATTGATCGTTATTATGGATCCGGGTGCGTCGTTCTTGATTATTTTATTTTCGCACAACGTTTTAATTTGTGAGATCATGATAGTTCAAAATATTGACATAAAAGTGGATTGTTATTTATTTAACACCATAAAAGAAAACTTACATGTAGTATCAGAGCATCAAATTTATGAACATCATGATTTTGTATTATCGATAGATGACTTGATAATCGGTATTAATTATATTTCTACGTGGCTACTCTTGGTGTCAATTAATATAAGTCGGTAGGTGTTTGGTTTAATTTTAGTGCCAATTATATATGGAAGTATGTATCCATTTATGGTTTTGGCAAAATTTTCTCTGCTTGGATCAAGTTTTTTTCGGTAATATTTTAAGTTGATTTCTCGCGGATATCCTTAAAAACATATTTTAAACATATTGAACAGTTTGGATCATTAAAATTTAATCAGAAATGAAGAATTTAGATGTTGGTCTAATATTGATTTAAAAAATTGTTAATTCATAAAGCCGGTCCATATATATATATATAGAGAGAGAGAGAGAGAGAGAGAGAGAGAGAAGTTTGTTAATCATCAATCCCAGTTGTTCCATTTGATTCCTTATTTAGGAGACTGGTAGGTGGTCTTCGGGCTTTAGTCAGTGGTCCCAGTTATACACTTTATGACAGAATCTCGCTGCTGCGTTTAATAATTTTTCATGTAAGTTTGAATAACTTGTCAATAAAATTATGTACCGTTAATGAATATCTCATAATTTTGTATGAGTTTCGGATGACTGTGTAATCGAGATAAGATGCTCAGATTGGGTGATGGGATTGCACACTCTCTTTATTTTCTTCATTATGTAAATAATAAAGAGATTAAAAGAAAACTTTTAATGTATGGTTTTCGGATTGCAGCCATGTTATCCTTTTTTTTTTTTTTTAAATGACTTAATGATGGACCTAGTATGTTAATGATGAATTATTGTGAATAATATTTGTGTCTATTATTCACCTACTGTTGTGTTAAATTAACGTTTTGGTAGGATATTTATATTATGGTAATTTTGGTAGTTACCAAAGTGACATAATTAGTATGGTTCATAGATATCAAGCCATATAATATTGTTGTGAATAATTTTATTCACCTTGATGTTTAAGTGAAATTTATTGTTCTGATTTGATATTTATATGATGATGGATTTGGTAGTCACCAAAGTGACCCAATCAGTATAGTTCATAAATATCAAGGCAAATTATGAAATTTTATAAGTGAATAACGTGATTCATCTAAACTTTGTAGGAAAGTCATTATTTTGATTTTAAATTTATGTTATGATATGGTTTGATGGTCACCAAAGTGACCTAACCGGAATGGTTTACAAATTTAGATCAAATTATTGAATTTTAACAGCATTTATTAAATGTCAAAATATTAACTTTTTATGCTCACTTAATGATCGTGCAAAAGTAAAGTCATCATACTAATTTTAAATTTACATTACGGTACGGTTGGCAGCCACTAAAGTGACCCAACCGGAATGACATATAGATCAAAATCAAATTACTGTATATTAACACTTTGTCCCATGTGTTGGTAAATGTAACTTTGCAAATTGCAATTCTTTAATCAACGAGATATAAGGTAGGCTCAAAGGTGCATCACTTCTTAATGATTAGAAAATTGGAATATGATAGTTTATAAGTATTTGCAATTAAGGTTGGAACTGAATACTCAAAGGTTATAGATCTACTTAATTGTAAATTCTTATCTATTAGTCCTGTAAGTGATAGGGAATCATTATAACGGTTAATAGTACGACATTAGATAAGCCCAAAGGCATATCATCGTTATACTATTTATTATGGTTTCGACAAAAATAAATTTTATTTTGTCAATTTATGTATAATGTTGTGAGCATATAATACTTGGGTGCAAATTTGAGAAGTCGAATGAATATAAACAAGTTTCCGTCAATGGAACCTTAGATTTGATGATACCAATGCTTCCTTTGAAATTAAGGAAGATAACATAGGTGAATGTATATATACTAAGGTTAGTGGGAGTTAATTTATTTCATATTGATAATATTTTTGTTTACTAATAGTAATTTTTATTGATTACATTTAAGAATTTTTTTCATGAGTTTGAGAGTAAAAGATTATACGCTCCCTCATATTAAGGATATCTGATATAATTTTGGATTTGTCAGCTACTCAAAATTTAGATTTTGTTTGAAGCATTTACAATAGAAAGTCTACTTTTGATTCTTTGTTCATATTGCGTAGATGAACACACAAAAGTATTAAAAAAGCTGTCATTATGAAAATTGAATTGTGGAATGCTTTAAGGATGCATTTCACAAAAGGTTGAGAATTTATCTCAAGACTTGGAGGTTGTCGACACCATTACCAAGTCATTGAGAGTTTATGACTCCGCAATAATTTTCTTCTCTAAGAAGAAATTCAGAAGTAAATAGTATCAATAAAAGGCATAAGCACATAGTTTATGATTGTAGATCTATTTGAGAAGGAGTTGTTGACAAAGATTATTAAGGAATAAGCTGATTGAATAAGTGTTGAGAAATACCTCACCACAGTTGTAACTTACGTTTTATGGACTGCATTATGGTAACGATGTTGTTTGACACTATGAGAGATCTCACTTAAGTGTTTCTGATAATTTTTCCATTATAGATGGTGTACGTACATATATGCAAATGATAATATGTAACGCCCCGAATTTTGGACACGTTAATAAAAGAAAGAA
>JABCMJ010016958.1:0-22038 GCA_014822125.1 Arbutus unedo
TGTATCTTCATTCAATCAACAACGCGCTATTAAAAACGAAGACTTTTTTAATTTATGGAATTTAGTTCTCATCTCTCTCCCCCTCAATCCTTTAGACTCCTCTCCACCATCACCCATTGATTTATTTTCGTAGATTTTGTTCGATCATTTGTCAAAAAAATAATGCAGAAGATTATGTCTAAAAAATTTTAGTGAAGTAAAGTAAAGTAAAGAAAAATAAAACGTATTTTCCGTCATGTGTTCATTTGATAAAGACGTATATGAAAATTTTAATAATCAATAGTTTAATTAGGTAAAAAACTAGTGTAAAAGTAAAATTCTTGTAAACTCTTGTGTTTTTCGCATGATATTTTTTCGAAAAAATTAATCATGATAAAAAAGTTAAAAACATAAACCCCATAATCTTCCTGGAACATGTACATAAAATATATAAAAAGGTTAAATATTATGGTATTTTTTTTTCTTTTCCATCAACCGAACATAGCCATAGTTTTTTTTATCATTTTTAGTAATCTACCTTCCTTTGTTGAGAGACTATTGGCATTTGAGTAATTCATTTTATAAAGTCTTAATGTAATAAAATAAAAATTAATCAATTATTAATGATAATATCATATGTGTCTCAAGATGAAAATCTATTCCTAATTAAATTAAAACTTCAGATTCTAGCCATTTATTTTTTATGGCAATTATTACTTGTTGAGAGACTATTGACATTTGAGTTATTTAATGTTCACGTGAACAATTTATAGAGACTTATTAGCGTAAATTGGTACACTATATTTTTTTTTCCATTTTTTTTAAATTTATGTCAAAATTTTAAATTAATTAATTTTCATGACAACAACAGTCTAAAATTAAAGAGTTGTATTAAAATATTTACTAAAACAAAATTTGGAAAACATTTATTATTATTTTTAATTTTCTAAATTATTTTCAATTTCTATCCATCTACTTATATTTCTTAAATTCTCGGAAACGAACAATTACTTTTTTAAATTTTAACAAAAAACAAATAAATAATTAAACAATTAATATTCAGAAGCTACATCCTACAAATGGTGTTTTTCGCCTAGTAAACACCTAAAATAAAAAAAAAGGCTTCATTTGATTTATGGTTATTATTGACTTAATGACTTATTTGAAGTTAAAATTTGTTGTCCATTTGAGCTCCCTTTGTTTGGGAATAAGTCATACTTTATCTCAATGCGATAAGACGAAATTGTTCATGTACAAATTGGATGGGTTTGGTATTTGAGTGACTTTCAATGGCATTTTTGTCATTAAATCTCTAAAGTCAAATAACACCATGCATTAAATAGAGTAAAAACACAACAAATATCATAAACGTGCACTTTCCTTCTACCCGCTTCACTAATGTGATTTATGTATTGCATAAAAAGCCTGCGAAAAAATTCTATTTTTTATCCCACTCCAAGAAAGTAAAAAAACATGAAAGCTTCTTTAATTAAGTTCCAAAAGCCTTTTCCAAACTAATGAGGGAAAGCTTGGGGCAAGATGAATATGACTTTCTTAAGGAATATTTTTGGACCATTCCTTCTACATAGAGAAAAGGAGAAAGGGATAGATAATTAAAGAATCGTTTTATTGGTGAGAAGTATATATATATATTTAGAGTAGAGTACAGATTTAACGGTTAGTTTGACTCCCTTAAGTTATTATTTTATCAAAAATCACGTAGCACATATTTCAAATCGAATTGATTAGTTAATACCGTCAGATAAGATAATTTACTATGACTAAATTAAATTATATTTAAAACAACATAATTAAATAATGATTATAGATAAAATAGACCGTAATTGGAGATCTTATTATGCATAATGTATAACAAAACATAATATATGTCAACTAACATGATTTAAAACACAAAATACTATTTAGACAAATTCTTATTAATAAAAAATTTCATTTTTATTTAAAACGGACCAGTATGATGTGGGACTGACTTTTCCATTTTTATCACGACAATCTCGAGAATGAGATGATCACGTGAATGAGAATCCATTTCTCCTATGCATGACGTAGGCACCCGAGGACAAATTGGCTCCGCCGCCTGTACGTTGGTGGAAAAACCAATGCTCTTCCACCGTGTAACTTTATTAATCCACAGATCCACAGATCTAGAGATGATCTGACATTGTTTTTCTTAAAGAATCGATAATCCCGTTAATTTGCATCCTAACAATTCATTCCTCCCCTAAAACTTATACAGCTACCAAACGGCCCGCACCGTAATCCCTTCTTTCTCTCTATCACTAGGCTTTCAAGCAGTAGGGGGATCCACTACATTCGATTCAGATTCGAGCTGCAGTTGGCGTTAGGGTTTCAAAGAGATGGCTTTCTTCTCATCAATCGCTTCCAGCTTGTCCAATTTCGGTACCGCAATGCACAAATCGGTCAACGGGTATGCGATTAAGCTCATTTCTTATACGTCTTGTCGTTTTTCTAATTTGAAATTCGGAATTTCCAAATAAAATGACGGGAAGGCTTTCCCCATCGTTTCTTGCTGGGATTCCCCTCTCATTTCTATATACATCTACGCTGTATGCCCTTGCGAAAGCGATTACTTTATAAAATTGGCTTTTGTGATAGGTAGGTGAAGACTCAGTACTGCATCTTATTACAAAAAATTACTTATCGTTACTTAAAAAAAATTGCCTACGTAGTTATAGCTCATATCCTGAATTAACGGAATTTGAAAATAAGGTAAAACTTCTTGTTAATTGTTGGGCTAAAAAAGAGAAACATTGTTGATTTTTCTTTTTGAAGTTTTTGATATTCACAAAATTATTTTTTCACAAGATTAGATACTGACATACTTATTACTATTTATGCGTCCAAAGGGATTTTATTCCCTAATTAGTGGCTAATTGGGAGTCCAAAGTTTCATAAGGAAACACTACATGGGATATTAAATCTTGTCTGAGTTTATCATTTCCAAGATCTAATTTAAGTTTTTTCTTATGTAGCGGAAAGGCCTTACAATCTGAAGTTTTTATCTTTAGATGGATTTGTAGTTATTCTGTTTGCTTCCCTTTTTCTAGAGACTAGGAGAGAGGAAAGGAGTTGATCACGTGCCATGTGGAATTTTGAGATTTTTAGAAAAAATATAAGATGATACATTGCTATACTATGTAGAGATCTACCGAGAATTTATTGGTACTTATGCCATTTTCATTATTCACAATGCAGTCTTGTTATCAGTTATGTCGTTCCGGAACCACCTAAATGTCCAACTAAAAGTGGCTTATCGACCAAATGGTGTTTGGTTATGTCTTACAGTGGTGATGGTCATAAACTGCAGTGGTTGTTTTTTATTTTGACCAAGGTGGTCTGTGATTATGCTCCAAGTGGTGTTGGTAACTTCGTTGTGAACCAAGTCAACGCTTTCAGATCTTTTTCCCAATACAGTAGTTGAAATTAGGGGTGCAAGGTTTATGAACTTTTTATGGGCTATACATGGAACTTGAACGTTAGTTGCATGAAGCGGGAGCGGGGGAACGTAGAAGCTCTCAAGGTTGGGAGCGTGAAAGGAAGACGTACTTTATTATGAAAAATAATGTGTAGTACAATAAATACTTTAAAAGTACAATCATCGTAGGGAGCAAAAATATGGACCAACTCCAGCATAAGGGTAAGAAATGTGCTTGTGTTACAATATGTGATTTGTTTTTTTTCAAGATATCATGACTTGGGCTAGATGAATCTCTGTTTATTTATACAAGGATCGTATAAGCTCTCATCTTTATAAGGAGCGTGCTCCCATCTCGATGGGAGTGGGCTCCCATCAAGCTCCTTAGTTGGGAGCACAGGAGTGGGTTCCTAAGGTGGAAGCTGCACCACTTTAGGAGCTCCCCGCTAATAAGATTTGAACCCTTATACACAAACAAGCAACAAATGTATAACCTGACAAAAAAATTTTTGCAACTTAGCTAGTATTTTCAACCCATTTATAACATGGATGGTCATGGACGGAACCTGGATTTTATGTTCGGTGTTAGGGCTGCAAATGAATCGAGCCGTTGGTGAGTAGCTCGAAGCTCGGCTTAGTGGGGCTCGTCTCCTAAGTCCCTAAATGAGCTCTAGCCATAATTTTCTGCTCATTTTATAAACAAGCCGAGCTCGATTTAGCCGAAATTCGATTTGAGTAGACTCGGGAACACAAAAGTATATTTATCGATTTTTTTTCTCTAATAAATGGTGTAATTTACAATTTTAGACTGGTTGATTAGTTTTTTTTAGAGAGATCAACTTTAAGCTTGAGAGCTCAGGTTTAAGCTCGAGCTTGGCTCATTTAAATTAGTTCGACTTGAGCTCGAGCCGAGCTCAAACTTCAGAAACACTAATGAGCTCAAGCTTACCACCTTGAGCTCGCCTTGTAATTTTGAACCAGTCGAGTTTGAACACTTTAAATTTCGGCTCGACTCACCTTGTTTGCAATCCTATTTGGGGGGACCATAATATGGGTAAAGGTATTTTTAACATTTAGTAGTGAGGAATGTACTAAGATGCAATACTCTATCAATAATGTAAACCCAGTTTCAGTTCAGTCTTTAAGAAAACAAAAAGGGTTAACTCAAGTGGTAGAAAAGACTGAGATAAGTGCCTTGTAAGCACAAGTCTCTAGTTCAACTCCCACCAACAACAGAGTCCTTGGGCCAGGCCGTGGGAGTTTCTCATGAATTCCCTAATCCTGGCCGTGGATGGTCTGCCTTTGACCAGACTGGGGAGGGGATTATTCGACATGTACTTGAGCTGGTTCATACACCTTGACCCCTAAACAAATAAATAAAGGGCAAAACAAAAGAGAGAGATGTTTGGTACCACGGATGCGAGAGAGAGAGAGAGAGAGAGAGAGAGAGAGAGAGAGAGAGGTTGTGGTACCATTTATTTAGTTTTTTTATTTCAAAAGGAAATTGGTCCTCAACCATTCACAATTAGTATGCAGAGAGAGAAATTCTCATTAGTTATGGAAGGACATTTACACAGTGGGAGGGGCCATGGCCTCCTATATCTAACTAGTGTTTCTGTCCTTGAGGTCATCTTTGCTCAAGCAAATGTTGCTTCATAAGAATAAAAGAATCTACTGTGTCTAGTACTCATCAAGAGTTCGCAGAACCCTTTGGTCTATGAAAGGAAGGTTGAAGTTGTAAGGACTACATTGAGCGATTCAAGAGAGAGAGAGAGAGAGCTAGATATTATACGGAAAGAGTCTCTGAGATACATCTAGTATGTTGAAACTTGACCTTATTAGCAAACATGCTACTCCATGTTGTTTCTGATGCTCTTTCCTCTTTGTAGGAATTTGAGAATCGCTTGCGAGTACTTGTGCTTGTATCTTTTTGTTCATTTGTGCTATCTCTACAATGATGTTTCCTTTTATGATCGTGGGTTTGGATTTTTCATGTATTGTCTGTCATGCTTATTCTTCCACTAGTAGGATAAATAACCTTCCAAGGAGCTCACGTCAAGCCTGGTAATTTGAAACTGTCATGTTTGTCTGTGTATATTATATTCTACCTATATATGTCTTGCAACCTGTTGCGTAATTCGGCATTTAATGAGCATTCACTTTGTTTCATGAAATAATAGCTTGGTCAATGATAATCAGCTTTGCAGTTTTGGTACAATACTATGTTACGGTTCCTGGAAAATGCCTAGTCACAAGAGAACCGAGTAATGTAGTTACATTTACAACCCTTGTTGCAGTTAGGTTCTGATTTCACAATATTGTTACATGTCGTGTTGGTTAGTTTTTTGGTCTAAACGTCTCTGTTTTGCCTAGTCACCTTTCTCAATGATGGCGTTTTCTGTTGCTGATTGAAGCTCAAGTTCTGTTGATGTACATTTTTCATGATTTATATGGACCATGTTTGTTTCATATTCTGAAGAATCTGTATCCCATTGATTGTGGTATTTCTCTCTCCAGTTTGATGGGTTATGAAGGTCTGGAAGTTATAAATCCAGAAGGGGGGACCGAAGATGCTGAAGAGGAAGCACAAAGAGGAAGATGGAAACCGGAGGTTCAGTACTTTTTTGCCTTTCCTTTCATTATGCAGATGCAAGTTTTTGCTTTGTTCTTTCTGTAATGTTCTGCTTGTTTGTTCGGTCATATAATGGATATCAATATTTCAGTTGGTTATTATATTTCATTCAAGGAAAGTATGTGTCTATGTGGGTTCTGATCCCAAATGCAGTGCATGACTGAAAAACTTGTTTGTTGACAAGAACTGCTATAGTTTCTTAGCATGTCCCGTTGACAGGTATATATTGGGTAATATAATGTGTACTCTCTCTCCCTCTCCCTCTCCCTCTCCCTCTCTCTCTCTCTCTCTCCCTCTCCCTCTCCCTCTCCCTCTCTCTCTCTCTCTCCCTCTCCCTCTCCCTCTCCCTCTCCCTCTCTCTCTCTCTCTCTCTCTCTCTCTCTACAAAAAACGGAGAAGATATTCGTTGTTGTTTTGTTTATGGTTGACAACTTTCCTTTTAACTCAACGACAGAGCTTTGGTTTAGCACTTTTTGGAGTAAAGACCCTAACTACATGAATTCCAAACTGCCTCTTCTACATATTCCTTTATTTTTTATGTTTCGTATTGTTATTTAAGTCTTTTTTCCTCACAGGATAGGGATAGTTATTGGAAGATGATGCAGAAATATATAGGTTCCGACGTTACGTCATTGGTGTCGCTTCCAGTTTTCATTTTTGAGCCAATGTCAATGCTTCAGAAAATGGCTGAGGTTTGTGTTATTTGCACCATACTGAATGTCTTTCACATTTGATGCTTCTTGGTTTGTTCAATGTCACTGATAGTTAAACTTCTTGTTGCAGTTGATGGAATACTCCCACCTCTTAGATTTAGCTGATGAATGTGAGGATCCTTACCTGCGAATGGTGTATGCTTGTAAGAATCCGAACACCCCCCCCCCTCTTTCTTTCCCTCTTTCTTTCCCCCCTCTCTCTCTCTGCGGTGCATTTTCTGTTGTGGAACTCATGATTCTCCATTCACAGCATCCTTCTTTATATCCATCTATTATGCTTGCCAACGAACCTTGAAGCCATTCAATCCAATACTTGGTGAAACTTATGAAATGGTCAATCATGGTGGCATTACATTTATAGCTGAACAGGTAAGCTTGAGGCTTTTTGCATATTTTCCACATTTTATTTTTTTGCTTTCTATACTTCATTTGTAGTATGGTTCATGATACTTCTGACTGTAACCATGAATTTATTCTTTTCTGCCTATATTTTAGTACATTGGAACTTTCTTTAAGTGCTATCACTACAGTCTATATTGTGCTATATTCGAAATTGTGCATAGGAGTCTGCAATCCTTTGAATAATTTATTTTCAGGTTAGCCACCACCCTCCAATGAGCGCTGGACATGCTGAAAATGACCATTTTGTTTATGATATAACTTCAAAGGTGAAGACCAAATTTTTAGGAAACTCGCTTGAAATCTATCCTCTTGGAAGGTAATAATTGTGCTGGGATTCAATTTCATTAGGTTTTCACTTCTATCTGTAATGATGCTAACAGACGAATAAGAAATTGTGTACATTTTTGTTAGATGTCCTATGCATGTTTTTCAGCAATTTATGGTCTCACAAAATCATGTAGTTTACAGGTCCATATTAGTCTAGGAGGTACAGTTGTACTTTCAGCTGAACTTAAGGGTTTGTGCATAAACAAAGGTGGGTGTCGTATAAGATAAGAAAACCAAGAGAAAGAAACGTTAAAGATGTGGCAAAGTTTGGAATTAGTTCTTTCTAAGTTGGAACCAGTTGAGACCATGAATTATGATCAGTCAAGTTACTATTGTAGTAAAGTCTTATTTTTGTTTGCTTTAAGTTCAGTATGGTAATGGTTAAAGCTTCCAATTTCAAAACCAAATGGTTGTGAGTGGAGTGGCTGTCAAGGCTCATATACTAGTTTTGGAGGTGATAATTACGTCGCGTGGGACAGTCTTGAACACTCTCATATGTGCAAGCCCCAACTCTCGTTCACATGTGGAGAGGTAAGCAAGGGATTTTTGGAAAATAAGGATCAGAGCAAAACAAGGTGGACTTATGGCATATTTGAAGGCGAATCAATCTAGATTGTTTTTCCAAAAGTATCCGAAACCTAGCTATGATACCATATTAAAGCATTTAACTCAACCAATTGGCTATGGGTGGAGATTGGAGAGGTTGCCTAAGCTTGTATACTAGTTTTGAAGGTTATAATAACCGATGTGGGCAAGCTCTACCGGTAATGTATAATCCTAAAGCCCCTCTCCTCCAAAGTGCAACCTGATATGCAAAATTACACGAATCTAGCCTAAGGTACTTACTGTTGAATGGTGACCAGAATAGCTCCAAAATAAACCTGAAGATCATATCTTGTCATGTTGAAAGCCTTACACTTTTATTGCTCCCTCCATGATTCAGCCTGAATTACCGTCAGAATTTCACCAAGATTTGGCCACTAGAACCAACCAAAATCAGCCTTCATTTACCCTTTTGCAACTTCCATTTTGTGACTACTAGTTGGAGAGTGTTCACTACACTTATCAAACAAGAGCTAGTTTAAACTTGAAGGGATATATGAAAGCGTAAAGGCAATCGAGTTGGCGGTGAGCCGGTGAGTGGAATAAAAGTCACTTTTAGCTGTATAAACTCAGGTGTTGGCTTGATAAGAAATAGATAAACTTGTAGTGGTTAATAAGTGGAATACGCCAAAAAGGGTGGCCAGCTTTGTATGTATCAAGATTCTCGAAGTGCCTCCTACTTTAGCTGGTGAAGCCTAGAGTAGCTGTATCAAATACTTGGAGTTTAATCTGTTATCCATCTTGCTTGTTTGGCAAAGGTACAGGGAGGTTAGCATCGTTTCTTTGGCCCATCACACATGGGCTAAAAAGGTGTCAAAGAAGGAAAAACATTGAAAAAGCTTGTCCCAATATCATGCGCTCTGGACCTGAAATCGTATATGCTATTTTTTGTTGAGGTTGGTCTCTCAAAATCTGCTTGGTGAACAATGTATGTGCAGCTCACTTTGATATATTTGGATATGCAGGTCACGAGTGACCCTGAAAAGAGACGGCGTGGTCCTAGATTTGATGCCTTGCCCTTCAAAAGTTAATAACTTGATATTCGGACGAACTTGGATTGATGTACCAGGTGAGATGACTTTGACAAACTTGACCACAGGGGATAAAGTTTTGCTGTATTTTCAACCTTGCGGCTGGTTCGGGTATGTTGCATAGCTATCGTTCTCTACTTGTTTATATTCATAGTTGATGTTTTATTTGTTTACCCACTTTTTGGCAAGTACATCTTTGCTGCTTTTAGTGAATTCAACTTTGGTTCTTGATGTCGGGTTGCAATTAAACATTATAATCTCTTAGTTATTAAATGAGTCATCTTTTCTTACATTCCCTTTTAGAGTTTTGTGAGCATGTGGATCCACCATTGTAAACTACCCATTTGCACCTGGTTTGTTTCTTTGGTGTGTGGTTGTAAGTAACCACATGAGCTTCTTACCTATACTGACCAATCATGACCAGCACGTGTCCTTTATTTTTTATCCCAATAACAACTATTACAATAATTTTGGTTATATTTTGGAGGAGAATCCCCATTCGACTTTTGTTTCCTGCTTTTATACCATCTTAATCAATACGTACAAGGGTGTGTGGCGCGGAGGTGAGAGCCCAAGCCCAGTTCGCACGAGTCTACTGGCAGTGGCATTGGAAGATTGCCCAACCAGTGTCCTTGTGGTTGACATCTTTGGGCCTAGCTAGAGATCTGAGTAGATTCACTTAAATTGTTATTTAGGATTTTATTTATTGACTATTTATTTAGGTTGTTATTTAGGAGTGATCTTGTTAGTATTTTATACTAATGGTTAGGTTATCTTTATCTTGGTTGTTATCGCTATGTGGGAGCCTATTTATAAGGACTCTTTGGGAGATATAGTGAAATGAATAAAGCTTTTATTGTTTTGTTGAATTAGTGTGGATTCTAATTTCCCTCTAGGTGCGGATTCCTAGGGGTTATTTTAATTCCCTCTAGGTGCGGATTCCTAGGGGTATATTTTAATTTTCCCTAGGTGCGGATTCCTAAGGGTTATACTTCGGTTTGGTATGAGAGCAAGCATTGATCTTGTTTGTTATTCTACTAATCATTTCTCTCATCAACCATGAATTCAACATCTACACACAAATCAAGCTACATCAGTTTTTCGTATCTTCTACACTCGATGGTGTCGAGTTTTGCTCATCCTGGGAGAGTTGGAGAGTTGGTGCGGACACGAGGGCCTAAGCCTAGTTCACACAAGTCTACCAGCAGTGACATCGGAAGATAGCCCAACCAGTGTCCTTGTGGTTGGCATCTTTGGGCCCAACTAGAGATTTGAGTAGATTTACTTAAATTATTATTTAAGATTTTATTTATTTATTATGTATCTAGGTTGTTATTTAGGATTTATCTTGTTAGGATTTTCTCGCAACGGTTAGGTTATCTTTATCTTGATTGGTTGTTATTTATTACTTATCTAGATTGTTATTTAGGATTTATCTTGTTAGCATTCTATCTTGGTGGTTGTCTTTATCTTAGTTGGTTGTTATGGCTATGTCAGAGTCTATTTACGAGGACTCTCCTCTTTTGTTTGGGGATAGAATGGAATGAATGAAGCTTTTATTGTTTTTTGGAATTAGTGTGGATTCTAATTCCCCTCTAGATGCGGATTCCTAAGGGTTATTTTAATTTTCCTTGGGTGTGGATTTCTAAGGGTTATACCGACAAAAGTTTGTTTTCGTTCGATTATGCATATTTTCTTGGAAGTATCACCAGATTATACAGCTAAATTACTCAATGTGAGGTTCAGGTCCAGCAAGAAACACCATCCAAAAAGGGGCACATAGGAAGCCCTATTCAATTTATTAATTAGCTTGCTTAGTTGATTTTTAATTGAATTTCTTGTATATCTTTTTTTCATGTCTTTATATACATTTGTCATTGGTTGCAGTGCCGGTCGCTTTGAAGTGGATGGATATGTGTATAATGCTGCTGAAGAACCCAAAATATTGCTGACTGGGAAATGGAATGAGTCAATGAGTTATCAACCTTGTGACGTGGAAGGAGAACCCCTGCCAGGCACTGAATTGAAAGAGGTTGGCTTCTTAACTTTTGTTTTGTCTTGCCTCTGTTCTTGTTGGTCGTCATTTTCCAACCGTTTTCTAGGCTTTAGACCCTCACATTTGGGGACTTTAGACCTGTCATTGGGAAACAGTACATCAATACTAAGAAACAGAAAAAACAGTCAAGAAACAGTACTGTTCAAAACACACCTCTTATCCAAAGAAGATTCTCTCACGATCCTACTTGGGTTATTTCGGTAGGTGGGGATTGCTTTGGTAACTTACCCGCTACTTGCTCCAATATGCTCTCTGTTGATTTTAGAGACTTTGGTGGTAACTTATCCAAAGGCGACGAAAGTGTTGTGGGTTGCTTGCTCCTCTATCTGGTTTTGTTGGAACGAAATGCAAGGATTGTTTTGGTTAAGCTCAAGGATGTTGACTCTGTATGCGAAATAATTTGGTAGTCATCATTGTCATCCGGGCCTCTGTATCTTCTTCCTTTTAGGGGATTCCAGTGCTTTTTGTTTCTATAGACTGTAAACAGGTGCATAACATCATGTTTGATATTTTGCTCATCTTGGTGGGCTTCTCCTATTCTTTTTGGCCATTCAGTAACTCTGTATTTATTAACTAAACCTACTGCACTTCATTGTATTCCCACCACTGTGCAGGTCTGGAGAGCTGCTGAGGCTCCTGAAAATGACAGATTTCAGAGCACATATTTTGCTCACAAGTTAAATAGCTTGGATACTGCACCTAAGGAGTTACTGGCATCAGATTCTCGTTTGCGATCCGATAGATATGCACTTGAGAAGGGTGATTTTTCCAAAGCTGGTTCAGAAAAGAGCAGGTCAGTCTGTCTATTTCTCTCTCTCTCTCTCTCTCTCTCCTCGTACATGTGTGTGGACAATCTAAAGGATACATGTGAACGTACTGAAACTTGGGACCTGGTGTTTGGAAGAATCATAACCTATCAAAGAAGCAACCCCAAGGGATTGTCCAAGTGGAGATCGGGATGAGCTATAAAACAAACATCCCAAGGTCGAACCTTGGCAACTACTTACTTAGGCCACTGGAGGTTTGTCTGGTCATTAATTTCAGGGCCCAGGGACTAGTCGGAAACTGGTGGGTATACCTCAAACTGACCGGATACCTTGGTTATTAAAAAACAAATCCTGAAAAAAAGAGGGACACATGACTCCCATCATTCTCACTTAACCTATTACACTAAAACTTAGTGGAGATGTGAGACTTGAATATGGATTTTTTAGTTTTATTTTTATTGGGGTATTTGATGGGCCTTGTTTACCTTGATGCCATGACATGATTATTACTTAGCGGCAATTGTTTTTTTCCCCTTTTTATCATGTTAATGAAATATTGGAATATGGATTTAAGTTTCCTGAAGGCTTCTTGTTATGTGCAATATGACATATTGCAACATTGCATATGAAAAGTGATTTCCAACTTAAAGTTTTGCTCAAATTAGAACCCTTTTGTGGTAATTTTGGGGTGACAAGTGATGAGCATATTACAGTTTTGATCCATGTTTGTGTCTCTTCAGTCTGGAGGAGAAACAGAGGGCAGAAAAGAGACTTAGAGAGACCAAGGGCCAGCAGTTTACTCCAAGATGGTTTGACCAATCAACCGAAATTGCTCCTACACCTTGGGGAGACGTAGAAATTTATCACTTCAATGGCAAGTACGATGAACATCGGGCTGCTATGGATAGCTCAGTCGATAGTGCAGAGATAGACATTGATTCGACAGAGTTCAATCCCTGGCAGTATAGAGACTTGGCTACAGAATGAAATATCGCATCATATACTTTTGCCGGCATAATGTTCTTTTCAGTTTGTTCTCGGATCCAGAAGTGTTTATTACTGTATTCTGTTGGATAGCTCGGCCTCAGTTGAATCTATTATAATTAGCATGCAAACTGAAAACAGCGATATGGGGAGTAGGAGAGAAATATTATGAAATGAATTATCCTTTCATTTGTTTGATTTTACAAAAATGAAAAGAAAGCGAACTGGGAGAATTTTTTTTTTTTTCTCTTTTTTCCATTTTCCATTTCCCTCAGGCGGCCCTCCTACTCTCATTTCTCCATGATTGTGAGATGGTTTCAGATTTTCTAGACACACAGGATCTCCATTCTCCCATCATTTTTCGGACGGTGATGACTCAAAATTTTGTCTCAGATTTTGAATTTTTGGTTGTACTTAGAAGAGGTAAGAATGTATTAGATCTCTGTCTCTTTGCCGGAAGGTATTAACATGCTAGCAGAGTGACCTCCACAGTTTGATGACCACTACTATGAAGTTGGTTGGAAGAAATTACTTAGTCTAGTCTCAGTTGGCAAGGTGAATAGCAACTCCTTGGAATATAGCCACCTTGGAATCAAGTTGGACGGAATTTTCTTCCTCGATGGTGGAAGCAGCCCTTTCAAATGTACGGGCCCAAGTGGAGAACAACAGCAGCAGATGATAAGACTTTTTCCGATTTGCCATGGGAACGAATTTTTGGGTTTTTTAGCAATGCGCCAGAAATTAACTTCAGCTGCAGATGATGGTTTCTTCACTTACCTCCATAAACAGATCAATGAGCAGAGGCTAGTCTTTTTTTTTTGGGTTTGATTTTTCTTGTATTTGCTGGAATTTTTAAATCCTTTGTATTAGTTGTTTAATTTAGATCCTTTGTATTAATAGTTTTATTAATAGAAACGCATTCTAATGTTTTCCAATGACACTGCCTGAAAACACCAACCAATCTGATCATCGGAAAAGCATTACTCACAAACTCAATTCAAGATTGGGATGACAACGGGACGGATCGAAGTTGGAATTGTTCATCGTCGCCTCCGATCCCCAAATTCAAAATTTGTCTCCATCCTTGTCTCGTTCCCCGAACGGGGATGAATTTGACGTTTCATTTCCACCTCGTCTTATTTTTTTAATAAAAATTACCTGTTCCATAGTGCTCATAAGGATACCACTAAAATTGTTAACGAAGTTATACGAAACAAATAAGGAAAAACCTATAAAGGGTCGGCCCAAAACAAGAATGGAAAAAAGCTAATTACCTAGACAAACCTAAAAATAAAATAAAATATTATATTTAATAATTATTTAAAAACGGATCGGGGAACACGAGAGGTACTCAGACCCACCTCCGACTCGTTCTCCGTTTGTTTCTCAAATTTCACTTCCAAATACAACCCGATTCCTGAAAAAATCTCCGTAACTCCAATCCAAACGGAGCGGATCGAATCGGACTAAATTGCCATTCTTACTTTCTACTTCAAGCTTTAACAGAAGCGTAAACAAACCAAGCAAAGTGCAATAGGTACCCTTTTAGAAAGGAAATTGTTTTGAACACAAACATGTAGACAGATTCAGACGCAGATGTGTCTAGAACTATCTGATGTGTGTGAGCTCCACACGTGTTGTGTGGATCTCATGTGCATTGGACAACTACGATCACGTTTGCATTCAGATGATAGTGTTCCTAACATTGCTCATTTAGAAATGCCACCCAAATGTAAGACCATTAATTTTGCATACAGAAATTCTAGGGGGATCAGGAACTGATGTTAATTGAATTTATCACTTGCATAACATGCATGCTCTTCTGAACCCATTCACAACCATCAGGGTTCTAGTTCTTATTCTATTTTTTCTGGGTCAATATCCAGAGACGATGCAGAAGACGACAGCAAATTCCAAAACATATAGTTATGGCCGTCGCAGATCAAAAACGTGCAGTGATCTGGGAAAACAGAGCCTTGAAATCCGTTGTTGGGGTGCCAGTACCCTCCGGCTTTGAGGCCAGGTCAAATGCCTTAAATTTGGCCTCCTCAAATTTTAGTGCCTGATTTTACAGAAAGGGAATAAATCATGCTAATTGGACAAAATAATGTCAGATCAAACTGTAAAAAACGAGAAATACTAATTCAGATTAAATGACATAAACAGAAATTTGAATACCTGAATGCAAACTTCAGCAACATCAGCCCTAGTAACAGTCTTTGTATCTGTCTTAAGTAGCTCATCATCCTTTCCAACAAGTAATTCTCTAACACCCCCTTCTTTGTCTTGTAATCCGCCAGCCCTATATAACCAGGAAATTTTCATTTCAGACACTCTATTTGCTGAACTAGAGGAAGTAAGAAAAGTAATCTATGCTAGTGTATAAAAGGGGACTGCCATTTTGGTGTCATCCCTTTACAGAGGCTATGGAATGTCTTTTTGTCCACGGTCAATCTCCTCTATACGACTGCCTGAGTTATTTATTTATTTTAATGCTTCAGTTAATTTGAATTGCAAACCATAAGGGGTTTGATTGTTAAGTTGATAGCAAGCAAGAAAGTGAATCAGCGACGAAGAATTATTTGTTGTTGATATCAATTCAATATCAGCATCACACAATGGTATCAAATTGATTTATTAGAAACAGATGACCAATGGAAGTTAATGTTTGAGCTATGATACAATAAAAAACAACAGTTATGATTAAGATGCAAGGAAAAAAGGATGGTCTTACCTGATAATTGTGTATGGAAGGCCTGAGTCAGCCAGATACTGTTCAGCCTTTCTCTTCCAGATCTACAAATGGCAAAATCATGGTTGTAAAGGCATGTCGCTTCAAAATCAACCCGCTCATCAATTAGTTGAAGGAAGTAACATTTTACGCCAGGCCAGGCCCGGCCCACACAGTATCTAGTTTGAAATATCGTTTTCCCAATGGCCATGCACTGATTTGCCTTGGATTGTATTCAGCATACTATGAATAGATACAATGCTCAACCATTTTTTAATTTTTTTGTATAAATTCAAAAACACATACTTGATCACTTATCTTACTGCTTTACTCTCAAGAGTAAAAAAAAGGGGTTACACAAAATCAAATTTTTTTGGTAAATTAATACATTAAGAACCAAACAAACCACAATTTTTGACATTACACATCAAATTTGTCAATACATTAAATAATATGTTCTTATAAAGAATTTGTCTTACTCTTAATTGCACAAAGCGGTAGCAGGTCTAGGGGAGCAAAAGGAAATAGAAGAATTCAAGGTTGGGAGCATCTATCGGATGCAGGTTCTATGTCGATGAAAATAAAAGTCCGAGATACCTAAAAACGTTATTTTGTTGCTAGTTCTAAGTACATGACAGTTCATGATTCGTGTCAATGCAGATATTGTTTTAGTGAGTGTAACTAGTATTTTCCACTATCGTATCATCACTTCATATTTTCTCTTCCTTGGTATATTTTCTTTTGAGAGCGGGTTCCTTTCTCGATGTGAGAGAGGTTCCAAGGAAAGTCAGACTTGGGAGCACGGGAGTAAGGTTTTGAAGTGAATTCGCTACCCTGGGAGGAGGATCCTGCCACTAAGGTCTTACTCCAGCCAAGCCTGCAATCTATATTTCGCTATTAGGAAAGAAGGAACCTTTAGCCTTTAACTAAGCGAAGAACATAGTAGAGTAAATTGTTTTGAGATAACACAATGTTCTTATTCACACATTTTCAATGAGAAAAAATAAATAAAAAGGAAGTAGAGATCTTAGAAAAGTAGAACTGTAGAAGCATTATACAATTTACGATTACACAATGTTCTTATTCAAACATTTTCAAGGAGAAAAAATAAAAATAAAAAGGAAATTGAAATCTTAGAAAAGTAGAACCGTAGAAGCATTACATTCATATGACGTCACAAATGCCCTCTGGTAAATTAATATATCTCCTGTCTCACACACAAAATGGACTCATCCTTCCAAAAGTTCAGAGACTCGCACTACGTCACGAAGACAGAATAGTCTGTCTATGGCGTATAGCCTCTGATCACATGATCTGTTATATTTTTTCGAAGATAAAAACTATATGAAAGAAAATGGAAATCAGCAAAGCAATAGTCCAATCATTGGAACCCAAAGATACCAAATTATTTAGAAGAGTATGGGCTATGGGCGTTCAATGGGGGAGGTACGTACCAAAATATTCCCATTCCCTAGGCTGTTTAAGGGGTGGTTAGGATTTGTTCCTCCCATTGACCCAACAAGCACGATGTGCTTCACTCCTGCAGCTTTAGCTGTACATTTAGACGAAACAAATCAATAAAAGACGTGCCAACATGGACAAAAACAAGAAAAACAATATGTACAGGAATAGTGCAAATGAAACAAATAAGAAACCCACCAGCATCTATTTGATTCTTCTGCCCAATCCAGTCAACCTAACATGTAAACATATACTGTCAGCACCAGGAAACACACAAAAGGCTTATTTAAGTTGGAACAGCATCCAGAAGTTAGATCATCCAGTAATGACCTCCTCATAATGCTTTCAGGCCGTGCTTGGATCTTGGATTCATAGAGTGACTTCGTGAAGGGACAAAATGGTCAGGAATTTTACTCAATTGCCTTTTCCTCTATAATCAAGAAGAATCTCTTACCTTTCTTTTCCCACAAAAAGTCCCCCCACAATTCAAGATCCAAATGCAACCTTAAGTTTGGAACAAAAAAAAAAGAAGTTACCTGCTCAGGATATGCTCCATCTTCGAAATAAAACTCAGGCCTTCCACCTTTAGTTAGATCAACTCCGGGCTTCATCTTTGGCACAGCACTCGTGAGAATTATTAGCGAATCAATACCTTCAATCACAGGAATGATGGTGTCTGCATTCCTTATATCGCCAACAAAAACATCATCTGCTCCACCAATTTTCTCCTTGCTCTCCACGGTTCTGACCAAACCTTTGGCAACATATTGGTCTGACCTCTCCTTCAACTTCTTGTAAACAATTTGTCCTGCCAAAATCAACCAACATGGAACCAAATCAGGAAGAAGTGAAAGAACATCATATCTTGCTAATAGGGAATCAGAAGCCAGGTGACTCTCAGTAACCAAAACATATACATTACCCGCAGTTACTATTGGAAACTTATGAACCGTTTCAAACAATCAATAAATCATAAGCAATGTCCAAAATGATATTCTAGCAATAAACAATGATCATATAACTGCCTAGTGGATTCATAACATTGCACCACAATGATAACCAGGTGGCTTACGTTTTTCAGCTACATTCCACTGCCACATAAACAATGGATCCGCTGGCGCAAGATCAATCAAACTAAGCACACTCAATTTAGCCGCAATCAATCTTCATTAGGTCTATGGCTTCATGCAAATTGTTGCTTATAAATTGTTTGAATGCTATGCAGGAGCAATCAATAGCTCCAGCAATTATATTGCCCTTAACCAGAAGTTGCAAAAGTTTGAAATTGTAGCGACTTCAAAGTTATTCCGTGAAGTCTGAAGTGCTCAATCTATTGTGTCACTCAGCCCTGTTGTTAGGGGAAATTCTTCGATAAACACCGGTTACAAAGGGTGTACTGTATGCCAAGTTATGAATTAATCATGGTGTTAGTTATGAATGCTAGTGGTCCAAGTTATAAATGTTAGAAATAAATTCGATGCGAATAGTTATCCTGCTAGGTATTTAAAATTCACACAAGAATATTAATAAAACAAAATTGGCAACAATATAATCAGAGAGAAAAGATTAGAGACGCCTGTGAGATGGTCAAGGCACGCGAAAGCGCTCTCCTTAGGAAAAATACACCCCCTTCTGCACAGAGTTGAACGATGCTCCTTCCCCAAAGATACAATGACCTTTGAATCTTCTTCTGTGCAACGAAGTAGACTCACGAACCGATTGTTTCCCAACACTTTGATAAACACAAAAAACTTTCTAACAACAGCAATAGAAAATCAAGTATTCTAGTTGATATATAGTAGTACAACTAACTACTATCACTCCAAAAATATCTCTTCCCTTTTTGCCAACTTTTTGTCTCTCTTTTTTTTTCTCTTCTTTTTTCTACCTTCAACAGGTGGAACCTATACATCTATATAGAATAAAAGTGTACGTTGAAGTGGTTGCTATAAAATAGTAAGTGATCTCCACTAACATGATTTTAGGGAAAAAATCAGTAAGTGATCTCCACCACACCATTTTAGACAATATATTTGTAACCACTTTATAAAATTTAAACTATTAAGGAATTAAATATATAAAAACTTAGTAAAAGTAAAATATTAAATTATTATAACAATAAACTACTTTAGTCAACCCAATGTTGGTCCAGAATTTAAGTTATCAGATTTTGAGGCCCAATCTGGTCATTTTATGAATCCATGCGGTTTGCTTTATGAATTGCATACTGTGCACGAACCGTGTCAATAAGTTTATGGTCCAATGCATGGTAATGTCTAGTACTCTTAAGGTTACGGATCTAATCAACATATCTCAAACGATATGGTTCTAGCACACACCCTTACACCGTATGCAATTCATTAATTGGACTACATAGATCCATGACATGATAGAATTGCACCACAAAATTTCATAATTAAATTGCGTCCCACTTTAATTTAACTAAATTAGGACCAACTCGACCAACATTAATTTGACTAAATTAATACGTACTTCGGACTACTAGCACTCATAACCAACACCATATTAATTCAGAACTTGAACTACTATCATTCATAAT
Organism: Arbutus unedo; assembly: GCA_014822125.1. Taxonomy (NCBI): domain Eukaryota; kingdom Viridiplantae; phylum Streptophyta; class Magnoliopsida; order Ericales; family Ericaceae; genus Arbutus; species Arbutus unedo. The sequence continues at coordinate 19,704 of JABCMJ010016958.1, forward strand.
TAGGCATATTTCTTCAACTCGTAGATAATGATGAGAAGCGTCTTAAAAACAGATATTGATGGCCAACACTTCCTCCATTCTTATACTATGTTCTAAAGCTGTTTAATCAAAGTTTGGATATCATTAGATACTCCATGGACCTGCACCCAACGTTCATACATAATCAACGAAGTTGTTTACTCTATTCAAAAGACGTGATTTACCTCCAAATAGATATAATCCAAAATCACACCCACAAATCGACCTAAATTTCAAAACCCACATAAGCAAACACATTGAAAACGCATATAAACACAAATACACCCATCCAAAAACACACGATTCACATAGCGAGAGCTTAATCCGAGAGAGAGAGTGAGTGAGTAATTACCAGTTCTACCTCCAGCACCGGTAACAAGAACTGTGCTTGGGTTCAAGTCCGCCATCGCCGATGAAACCCACTAAAATTCTATTTAAAAAAAAACCCTTGTTTTACCGATGGTCGATCGTTACAGAAATGGAGAAAGGGGAGACGATGGAAATATTTAATACGAGTAATTAATGGAGTTCACCGAATAATATTTATGACCATTCCAGAGAGTTGTACTACCAGAAAGAGAGGGAATAGGAATTCAGAGAAGTTATTCAGTGCTCCAGGGCCAAAGGCCTTTGCCTCAACAATCGTTTGGATAACCTCTTGTTCGTGACTGGTAGTTGATCTCTGAAGCCGCGAAACTCGATGTTAGGGGAGGGGGAGAGAGAGAGAGAGAGAGGGAGAGAGAGAGAGAGGGGAGTTACGTGTTGGTTTCTTAGCCGTTAAAAACAGTTGCAATGAGTCGATCTGCCACCCCCCCCCCCCCCCCCCCCCCCCCCCCCCCCGCCGGGCAAAAAAAAAGTGAGAGAGGGCCGAAATATCCGTTGTGATCTTCGATTTGAAGAGAGAAGAAAATTGCAGACTGTTTGTGGCATTATTACTTTGAATATATAAACTATATAAACTTAATATTTTCAAGTAGGGGAGCAAACTGGACTTGCACTATATAAACTTAATATTTTCAAGTAGAGAATTTTAATTTTCAGACTTGTCTAATTAAATTATTTATTTACTTATGAATTTTCATTTAAGCTCGTCCAATTAAAGTATATATTTATTTCTGATGCATACTATCACAAAACACAAATTAATCATTCATAACTATTATAATTAGAGTATCTAACTGTAATACTTCTTCCGTCCCAAATTTATAGTCTTTTTTTGAAATTCTAATTTTTTAAGAGAATATAATAATTGCTGCAAAAAATATTTTTCTTTCCTGATTGATGTGTACAGTATAAGTATTATTTAAATAAATGGGCAAAAAGAAAATTTAATCAAAATTTAATTGTTATTTTTAAAAAGTAGACTTTCATTTTGGAACGTTCCAAATTAGAATAATGGACAATAGAAATTGGATGATGTGAGTAATTATAAGGGTAAAATACACTAACTTCCCCTGAAGTTTTTAACAAAAACATAGACCTTCCCTGAATTTTGGTAAATGTATTGACCTCCCCTACCTTACAAATGATTTAGCAGATTCCGCACTGCCGTTAACTTTCTACTGACATTGCTAGTTTTTATTGTGGAAAGACTAAAATATCACTCTTAAGTCTTTTTATCACTTTTTTTTGAAAATATAATTAGTCTATTTATATGTGTATTAAAATATATATTCTATAATTATATATACGAAAGTATATAGTACAAGATAATTTTTAAATTTTAAACTTAGAATATTTAAATCAAATCAAATTAAACTTATATTATATTTTGATTAAGTTTGTGTAAATAAATATGAATATTATATATTAATAATTATTTTTATTAAAAAATATATTTTTATTTATCACTTAATGTATATAGTTATGTTTGCATTCTCTATAAAGCACATATACATTTTCAGTTTATCTCATCAAAAAAATCGTCATGACTTTTAATTTAACTTATTCTTTTTTAATGTTCTATTTTTTATTCAAACTTTAAATGCTAAATTTAAATTAAATTTGAGTTATATTAGTTAATTTTATAAAATTATTTACATATCTTATATTTTAGTAACTATTATTTAATTTTATAAATATGATATATTTACTTAAATCTCATTATTTTTTTGTCTCCTATATGTATTTTATCTAATAGAAGACAAATATACATCCTAATCTACAATATCAGGAAAAAAAACTCTCATTAGTCTGTTAAAAAAATTTATATAACTTACTTGTAACACAATATTTTTATTTTTATTAAAACTTAATATCAACTTTGGTTGATTTTGTATAATAATTTTTATGTACTATATTTTTTAATTAAAATAAA
>JABCMJ010016960.1:0-13263 GCA_014822125.1 Arbutus unedo
ACTTTACATGTATATAATTAAAAATATCTTACATTTTTACTTAACGAATGACTTTTTCTTATGTTTTTTTTTAAATAGAAAAAATTATTGAGTATAGTTTTAAATTAATATATACTTACAATTTTAAATTATTAGAAGAATATTTGTTATGTAATTTCAATTAAAATTTGACCCCACTGGTAAAACTTTCTAGCTCTACCCCTGTAGGTGTGGGCGGACGGACTTGGAGGTCCTGTTGTGTATTATGCAAAACTTTGGAGTCCTGTTGTTCGGACAATTGAGACTTGAGACAATATTCAATTAGTATTTTTTTACGCCAAAAGACATTATTTTGTCACGCACCACACGCGGAGCAACTAACACGGTTGGCTAAGAGGTCAAGTAATGACTTATAAAATAATGTGGATTTGTAAATTTTGAGACATACAGATTGTGTCCATTGACTCTTAAGTAATGGAAGCACTTGTGGATCCACATAGGAAGCAGGGAGTCGCGTGTCCATTGAATTTTGGATACTTTCCAGCTTATTTTATTTTGTCCCCTAAAAGTAGGCACCAGTCCTCCCTTCACATTTCAAAATTATCAAATCAATCACTCTTATAAGTTTAAAAAATTACGAAAGCTGACTCTTAATCAATGTGTTTTAACTAATTTCTGTCTTCAAAAGCAGAAAATTAGTGTCTTTTTATTCTGTAAATTAACAAACTCATCCCTAAAATTTGTGAAAGTTGAACCGAAAAAACTTAATGCTTGATTGTGAGAAAATATTTTCAAAAAATTATAATCAATGGCCGCCGAGCTGTGGTGAATCAAACATTGCTATTTGCCCCGGAGTAAAGTAACTTATTGAATAAGATAGTGGATTTGATATAACTGGCCATTATAATCAGTGCAATAAAGGAGCATGTATGCGCAGGTGCCGGAGTGAAAGTCAGGTGCTAGTTAGGTGTGTCTGAATCCCTTGAGTCCGCATTCCAGTGAGTAGGATAGAACCCGAAGGCATATCAACTACAATTGGCAGGTAAACTGAGACCTCGATGTAGATGATAGATGGCAACTGCTACTCCCAACTATACTCTAACTATAGTTGCGATCTCTAACAGGATTTTCAATCATCTATCCATTTTATTCCCTAGCAAGTGAAGAACAAGTGGATGTTTTGAATGAGTGGATGTTTTGAGCAAGTGAAGTGCCCCATAAGTTATAAGGGCGAGCTATATGTATCTCCTTCGCCCTCGCGAGATATATCTATGACAGCTGAATAAAGGCTTTGCTATGAAAGAAAGCGATAGATAAATTAATTTGACCGGCATTTCTTAATGTGTGACTTTTTAGGAGATTAGGGTCCCCCTTCTGTTCTCCACCCATCTATGAATCAATTGTTGCTTGCCAGTCACCAAGCATGGAAAGAAATCGTTAAAATTGGGTTAAACTTATCCCAAAGCAAGGTAATAGTTCTACCTACCTCTTTTCTCACATCACAAAATGAAAGTGGTAACTAACTACCAATTAACAAAATCAAAGCTAATTCAAAAAAAAAATATTGCGAAGACAGGATTTGAACCCATGATCTTAAGATTACGCGCCTTTGCACGGTGCGACTAAGCCACTTTGACGCACACCACTACTAAGTTCCACATTAGAATTACCAAAATAGAATGAATCGGTTACAAATTAGAGCTCTACATGATTTGTTCTATATTGAAAACTAGTACTTTTCAGTTCTTATAAATCTTCTTGTTCTTATAAATTTATCATTAAAATTTCACCTAATAAATAGAAGACTTATAATTTTTTGAAATAACTGATGAAACTATCACAAATAAAACTATTGTGACACTCATTAAAAGAGCCGTTTCCCTTCGAGGAACTATTTGACCATGCATAGTACGAATTCAATAATTTCAATCAATTCCCTACAATAATTTGCCTTTGACTAGATCTAGAACTATTATCAACAAATTTGCCTCTCCAATATGTTAGTACCTTGTTAACATAAACTAAAGGAGATAATTAATAATGCTTAATTACGTGGGTAGTTGGTAAATAAAATGTTGAGTTTTAATTAAATTATTTTTTATTAAAGACATTAATTATTATTTGACATTTCACTAATCTTTGTAAAGTTTTTCATCATTTTTTTTTTTTTGCATTTCTCCATCGAATGCTTTTGGATTAGGCACATAATCATCATTTCTTCTCAAGTCAAAAGGTAGACCTGTATATATTATGGTCAAAATCTACCTTAAATAATAAAATCTAAACAAACTAGATTAAATTAAATTTTACAAAGAACTTGATAATCAAATAATATAATATACGGTCAAACTAAATAAATTCTTAATTGACCACATGTCATTAATTTTTGTAATTCTACTATAGACCAAAGTTTGCTAAAACCTATGAACTTTAACATCAACAAGGACAGTAGGGACCTTATTTTCTGCACATCAGGAAAAAAAAAGGTTTGGGAATAACTTTTGGGGGGTGTGGATGTGAATAGTGATATAAATTGGAGTGGGTAAAATCTATGGATTGATATCAGTTTTCACTAAAGTGGGTACTTTTAAAGTGGACCCTCGTGGGTATGTTTTTTCAGTTTTCACTAAAGTGGGTATGCTTTTGAATGAGAACAGGATTTTGGTACTGATTTTATCAATCTTTAAGTGCAGGGGGGGAAGTAATAAATTTTGTGACAGCACAGTGATGATTTACTGAAGCAGTCAAAGGTGATGAATGCTGTACTTTTATTACAGTCGTCTGCTGTAATTTTATGTCTAGGTGGTATTTTAACCAGGCCCCATAAATACAGTGCTGACCTCATAAATGATTCTTTTTTTTTTAATTCTCAAAATAATAGGTGTTAATTAGTTCTCATGCATGTTTTGTTTTTTTGGTAAAATGCACTTACCTCCCCTAAGGTTTCTCACAAATGCAGGTATCTCTTTTGAGGTTTCAAAAAATACAATTATCTCTCTTATTTTTGAAACGATTAGATTGTTACACTCATACCATTAGTTTTCTACTGACGCTGTTAGTTTTTATTGCTAAAAGAAAAAAATACTCCTCTTAAGATTTTTTTATCATTTTTTTGTTTAATATATTTAATTTATGTATGTGTTCATTTAAATATGAGTAGCGTGTCAAATATGATATTGATTTTTTTTTTCCCCAATTATAGACATGTCATCTATTATCGAAACCTTCCTCGGGATTAGGAATAAAATGTGTCATTGTAGGGCAAATATAATTCTTAGAGTCACAAATAATGACAAAAATAAAAGAAACCACAAAAAAATTAATCTAGTTAATTTAGGCCAAATACAATGTATATGTACCTCCCGTTAATAAAATTGATGTATAAACTAAAAATATAACCAACACATAGAAATTCAAATAATCATTTTAATTATAAATATATAATACATATAAAATTATTATACAAAATCAACAAAAGTTAATACTTAAAATTTTAATTAAAATAAAAATATTGTGTTACAGGTACATTACATGAATTTTTTAAACAGACTCATAAGAGTTCATTTTTTTCTTGATATGATAAGTTATAATGTATATGCATTTTTTATTAAATAAAATACGTATAGAGGATAAAAAAATAATAAAATTTATTAAGTAAATGTAACATCTTTATAAAACTAAATAATAATTACGAAAACGTAAGATGCGTAAGTAATTTTATAACATTAATTAATATAATTTTAGTTTAATTTATTTTTAATATTTAAAACTCGAATAGAAAAAAATTAAAATATTAAAAAATAATATGTTAAATTAAAATATTTAAAAAAAAATAATTATTAATATATAAAATGTATATTTATTTGCACAAATTTGATAAAAATATAACTTAAATCTAATTTTATTTTAAAATTTAAAATTTTAATTTAAAAATTATTTTACACTATATAATTATCGAATATATATTTAAATACACATAAATTAATTAAATATATTAAAAAAAGATAAAAAGTCATAAGAGGTGGTATTTTATTTTTGTCCTTTAGCAATCAAAATTAACGGTGTTAATAGAAAATTAACGACAGTTGGATAACAGTCTAATAGTTTCAAAAATAGATGAGATAATTGTATTTTCTAAAATCTCAAGAGATGTTCTTGCATTTGTCAAAAAATTTAGGAGAAATCAGTGTAATTTATCCTTGTTTTTTTTATTCATGCATGTTTCCGTGCATCAATTGTGTAGTATGCATTATAAAATACATATACTAAGCAAGTATGAATTAGATAATTCATATCACGAAAGAGGGCAAAAATCAACATTGTTTTGACGTAAAAAAATTACTCAAACAGTGGGATAATGTTTGGATTCTGTTCGGGTAGTTTTTAGAACATCAAAATCATATCGTTTCGACGCACAATACGCTCTATTACACATATTACACAATAAAATCCTCCATTCCAAAAAGACGAAGTGACGAGACGGTGACGTAAGTTGAAGGCATTGAGGCCAAAGACTCGTGATTACGATTTTTCTTTGCATTAATTAATTATGTTTAAAATTGTAAAGGTTTTTTCATGGGGGGGTTTTGAGACCAATTTGCTAACTGTGCAAATTCGAACCAACACGATTTATTGTAGCGTTGGTATATCATATAGCTAGGAGACAAGCCATAAGATAAGTTATGTTGTATTGATTATTCAGTATTTTATCATTCACGAAGCGCTTGAATCTTTTTTGAAAAAATAAATTTTGTCCAGACAAATTTATAAAATGGTAATTTGAAGGATTATCATATTCAAAATTAATGACGACCCAAATACTTTATTTTTTTTAAAAATTGCTTCAAACCTCAAGATTTTACTTTAAAATTTTCATTCAGCCTTGGTTTACCTATATTAGAGTACTCTGTAAACATTTTTATTGATTATTTTGAAATTTTAATATGTTTTTGGACAAAGTTTAATTTTGTAATTCAGCATGGTTGGAAAATTTTAAATTTCAGTATGTTTATCTATTTTAATAGAAAGAATTACACGTGGATCTTGAAAACTTATTTTCTTAACGTCTCCAAAAATTGAGATATTACAACTTTTTATGCGCAGATACAAAAATAGATGTGTCCGAAATTATTTGATACATGTGGAATCCTTCAAAATGATACAGACCCCACGTACATCGAATGATTTTTTATTGAATTATTATTTTTTCATTCTCATTTGAGTTTTTTTTTTTTTAAATTCAATATTTGGTTGTTTATTGATTCGTCTCGATGAACTAATCTAAAAAATATAAAATTATGTCTAAAAATTAATTTTTTTATAAAAAATAAAAAATAAGTTCTCTGTTTTGACTTAATTTTCATATTTAGTAAATGTTTTTTTAATTTTTAGACATAATTTTATACTTTTAAATTTTTTTCGTCGAGATGAACCAATAAATTTTAAAAAATTAATGAAAATATAATAAATTAAAAAATTAAGCAAAGACAAAAAAAGATAATTATTTGTTTAATTATTTATTATTCTTATCGTTGCGTGGTAATTAAGCTAATCACTCCCGTGACCTCAGTTTTATGACCGACAAGTCTACAACTACCTACGCTAACACATGCATTTTGCACCCAAAAAAAAAAAAAAAAAACAAAGCAAAAACTGATCATCAAAAAGTTAACGAAAAATTCATCAAAGATGGAAAAAATTAGAAAAATAATTTCTTAATTTTAGCTAATATTTTTATACTATTAAATTTTTCGTCGAAATGAACGAAGAAACGAATATTTTTGATGAAAACTATAAAAAAAAATTACTAATCATCAAATAATACACACTACCTTTAAAAACATATAATTTAGTCCAAAAACAGTCTAAAAAATTTCATGGTTTGATTGTCAGAGGTGTAACCGATCTGCTTTGAGGAAAAAATTCCGACCAAATCAGAAATTTTAGTTTAGGATTTCTTAAACCAAAACCAAAACCAAAACCTAACCAAATTATTTTGGTTAAGTTCAGTTCAATTTATTCGGTTTTGGTCCGATGCGTTTTGATTTTTAATTTAGTTGTATCAAGTAAAATATTAGAAAAAATAAATTATTTTAATTAAAAAATAATTATTTGAATTATTAAAAAGTTAAGTTTAATGTAAAAAACACATTAAAAAAATAAAATTACTATAAAAATACATACTACGAAACAAATTCAACAGTCAAGAAATTGAGGTAACCCAATATGCAGGCCCACTCAAGTTTGCCCAAAGTTAAAATACGAATAAAAAAATACTTTCTTGATTTAAAGTTACTTTAGTGAAATAAAAAAATAAGAGGCAAATATCATATATTTAAAATACTGACTCAATTACGTAATTTATTGACACTGATACAATATGTTGGTTTGACCTTACTTAATTATTTGATTATTGTTTTGTTTTTATTTTAAACAAATTTGTATTTTTTTGTTTTTCGTCAATTTTTTGTGAATTATTGGTTCGTCTCAACGAAAACTTTTAAAAAAATTATAAATAATAGACTAAATTTGAAAAAAACTCAGAAAAGACAAAAATAATCTAAAAACAGAATATTTTTGTGCTTATTCGTCGTCTTTAGTGACTTTATTTTAGCTTTTAGATATAATTTTATACTTTTTAGATTCGTCTCATCGAGATAGACTAATAATTTACAAAAAATTGAGGCCAAAACAACAAATACAAAAAAAATTGAATAGAGACAAAACTCGATTATAAATAATCGAGTTAAGCCAAATTTGGTTGATTTCTCGAGCATATAAATAGAGGCTCACATAAATGGATTCGAAAAAAGTACTAATATTTAAGGTTGAATTTTGTCTGACTTAATTATTTGATTATTTTTTATTCTTATGTAAATTTTTTTTGTAATTTTTTGTTTTTCGTCAACTTTTTGTAAATTATTAGTTTGTCTCGCTGAGAGATTTTAGAAAAATTATAAATAATAGACCAAATTTAAAAAAAAATTAAAAAATACAAAAATAATCCAAAAATATAATTTTTTTGTACTTATTAGTTATCTTTAGTAATTTTTTTTAACTTTTAGACATAATTTTATACTATTTAGATTCGTTTCATCGAAATGAACTAATAATCCATAAAAATTTAAAACCAAAACTTATTTATTAATAAGCAAGTTAAGCAAAATTGAGATAATACACAATCTCTTAAGCGCTTAGAGAGTTCAAGCAATTTTCAAGGTTTATAGAAGATTGCTATTGTAATGCCCCGACTTTCAACAATGTTATTTAAATCTCTTTTAATATTATTCTATTTAACAAAATAATTATTAAAAAGATAAACTATTTTATTGCAGCAGAAAGGAAAATAAGTTCATAGTCCAAACTAAAAAGATAAAAATATCCTTCTGGATTTACATTTATTTTAAATTAAAAGACAGAGCTGATAAACTAAAGGTAAAACAGTCAGGTGGTGAACTCTTTTTCTATGGCGACCGGCTCTTCCTCATTCGGTGAAAACTCCAACTACACAACTCCATGGAAGAGAAATTGCTTCAGTGAGTAATGAAACTTAGTAGGAAACGTTAACCGAAAAGCTAAACCCAAAAGAAAATCAAGCATGTGTCATGTTACAGTATTGAAATAAGCTGAACAGTTAAGTAAACACATATATTCCTTATGCTTCCATTTATTATGTTTCTAGGAATTACACCGGGAAACTCCGTCCTTACCCAACTATCTAATCTACGGCACTTAGTTAACATTGACAAGACATTACATACTAGGGGGTATCTAACTAAAGTACTGACCTGACAAGAAAGAAACCTTTTACCGTTCACTCATGTCAATAACTAACTTGCCCTAGTTAGATCTGACCAATAATGTGGCTTCACCAAGTTAGATACCAACGAACCTTAACCACTTTCCCTTAATCGGCTAAAGGACACCGACGACACTGGCTATTACTCTCTCGAGGTCCGGAACTACACTCACAAACGGCCTCAAAGCCACCTCCAATCGAATACACCCACCTCCTAGTTGGGGTCCTTCCATAAATAACAAGGGACTTTCAACCGACTATACCCACCTCCTAGTTGAAATCCAAAACACAAATCACAACAACGGTCGATATCCGACAACAACACTAGCAACACCGGGCAACACTATCCAGTTTTATCTTTTCAATTAGCGTCACTATCTATCAGTACACATTTTCACTACGTTATAATGTTCACCTAACACCCTCCGCTTTCGTGTTTCGGGTGACATTCAAACCGGTGTCCCTAACATAGACTCTAGGTTGTTTCCTCACAAAAATCTCAAGTACAACATGTTATCATATAGTTCTCTGTTCAACATTTGTTCAATATTTCTACGATAAATTCGACAGTATAACGGCTGTAATTACAACAATATCTTTAGGTAGCACAAAGGCTATACCCTGCATAATCAACAACTTCAACACATACCAAATTCCACAAGTCTTGAACACTACTCCATTCCATTATCATCATACCACTTATAGCCAAGTAAGGTCAAATATCATAAAGCACGGTATCACGGTTCACATGAAATTCCCTCGGAATTCGTGGACATAAGTGTAGTGTATGTCTGTGCAATGTATAGATGCTACCTAGACAGTGTCTAAAATGGTCAAAGCAACATTTTGTAGATATTGAATTTTTGGATAGGTCGCTTGAGTGACTAAGAGCTTGCTCAAGTGAGCTATTGGAATCCATATTTTGACAAAAGCTAAACTCTTTGGAAAAATTCGCCAATGTTCTAAAATTTAACAAGTTCGCTCAATTGGCTTAGGCGAGCTTTCTTTTTTCAGAACTTGCAACTTTCTGGTTTTCAATATTTGCTCGAACTAAAAATCTTAAATCATGCTTTCTGTAAGTAAAACTGAAATTAACAACAGAATTGAAATCCTAAGGGTTGGTAGGTAAAGAATCTTACCTCGATTGATGCAAACAAGCGTAGAACAAGATCTAATTTGATGAAAACTGGACTGAACCTCCACTAAGGTTTCTTCCTTCAAAAGCCCCGAGAACACTCCTTTCCTTTTTCTAAAAGACTCACTAATATGCTGATTACGAATTCTTAGGTGTAATCATTTTAAGGTTAAAGCCTCGTTTATATAGAGTTCGGAATGATTCCTATCAGAATTCCGAATTGATTTCAAAATCAATACCATGAAAACCCTTATTTATGAGTCATGAATTTCCCCTATTGATTAGCATAAAATCTCATTTAGTTCGTCCAAATCCTTTACCAAATCGATTATTTCGTAATTGACTCTAAGAAATCCGATGCTGTAACATATCTCATCCATAAAAATCAAATTTAAACACTATGAATGCGAAGAAACCCTAAAAAATTCCTCTCTCAAAGTTCTGCAGATCGACAGCTCGCTCGAGCAACCTCCCTTAATTATGAGATTTTGTTTTAATTTAATTAAAGGCATGAATTAAAATACTAGTTACCAAATATTAATCAATTTTTAATTATTTAAAATTCTCGGGTTATTACAACTAAGCACTACAAAAACATGGCGATTCTTCTACGAGTTTCACATCATGCACGTCTACATCTAAAGATTCATAGAGCTTTCAATAATATCTCTATCAAGAGATGAAACTATATTTGATCGAGATCAAGTGATTCAAACTGTCACGATCCAAATTCTGAAAGTAGACAAGTTATTGTGATCGACCAGTGAGTTCTAATCTAACCCGAGGCCTCTATAACTCTTGTAAGGACCCGAATAAATTTAAATCACGAATAATATTTTTTCGAGTTTAATTTAAATACTGCATATAGTTGGTGTACACGTGCATATTTTTTCGCATATATACATTATGTGTATTTGTGTATGTATACCACCACCCTCTCAAGGATTTTGGCCAAACTACCCCACACTTTCACTCCACTTCCACCAAACTTCTCCCACTTACTCACCCTCCATAGAACTCTCCCCGCCCTGCATGGTTGACCCGATCCTCCAATCCACCTTTCTCCTCTATGGATTTTTTTAAAAATCCTTCTAACCCTTAGATGGAAGAGTAATACTCGGTACATAGACTTTAGGAATATGTCCGGACACAAATGTATCCAGAATTATTGGATACAAGTGAGACCCTTAATAATTCAAGGCCCCTACGTGTATCCAATGTTTCTGGACACATTTATGTTCGGATCAAAGTTATCAATCTCGTACCAGTGAGCGTACCAGTTTTGTTACTAGTACGGTACGTACCGGTATTAATGTATACTGGCGTACCATTCGAATTTATCGCTAAAAGTAATATACATATTTTAAATAATATTTTTTACAAAAAATAATATTGAACATATAGAATAAAGTATCACAATTTAAAAATAAATCACCAAACATTAAAAAAAAAGATAATTTTAGTCTCAATTTATGTCTAATTATCTAAAAAAATATTAATTGAATTTTTTTATTTTTTTAAATACAGACCGGTACGATATGATACTAGCCGGTATTGGCCAGAACATGCCGAAACAGTCCGAAACAGGTCGGAACAGTTGTCGAAACAGAACTCCGGTGGTCCGTACCGTTATACAGGTGGTACAGGACATGATTAATAATTTTGATTCGGATGTATCCCTAACGTCTGTGTAGTAAGACTTTCTGTGGATGGAATCCCCTACCACTATAAAAGGAACCGTCACCCTCGCTTATTTTAGACCACAAAAACATAAAAGAGAGAGGGAGAAGCTATATAGAGAGAGACCTATTTGATGGAAATCTATTACTTCATCAAATTCAACCCTTTCCTTCCCTTCACATGTAAGTTCATAACTCTCAGGTTCTATTTTTAATGTTTCGAATTCAACCCAGAAGTCCCATGAAATTTTAATTGTTGTGGCAAAAAGGTTAAAGATAAACTAGTGACGGGCTTGCAGCTATCATATCACGCCCTCAATTTTAAATAAAATAGAATAATACAAAATATTAATAAAAAATCTCACAAACCTTATAAGTAAACCCAAATATTCATTCATATATATCGATAAATTCAAAGTTTGAAAGGTTACACACAAAGGGACAATATCTGACCCAATATACATCAAGATTATAGTAGGAGTTTAAATATTTTTCTTCCGGATCAAAAGAATAAATAATAGAAGTTACAACACATTTTTCTAAAAATAATGGTTTATAAAAATGCAAAGTAAATTATTCGTATGAGCTTTCAAAAATGAATGCATCACTTCACGCAAGTCAAACAATCTATGCTAGTGCTCTGGAACATTACCTAAAAAGAATGAAAGGTTGAGCGACGAAACCCAGTAGAGAAATCTATACAATATCGATGAATATGAATGAAGTGACATAAGAAATGAGTATCAATGACAAAGAGAAAATTTCATAACTAAAACATATAGATATTCAAGAATAACATATTCATCAATTAAACAAATCCCACTCGTTATCTAAGTAAGCTATCATTCCAATCTAGCACTCGTTATCTCGTGTCATGTCAAAATTGTGTGTTCAATCGTACCTCCTAGCACACACTTGATGGACACTAGTAATGTCATGTCATCTCTTATCACACCCTCGAAGGAAGCTAGTAACATAGGGTCATCTCCTAACACACTCCCGAGGCTAGTAATATGGGATTGTCTATTAGCACACTCTCGAGGGAAGCTAGTAATGTGGTATTACACCATTAGCACACTCCCAAAGTAAGCTAGTAAAGTTTGATCATTTCCTAGCACATTCTTGAAGGAAGCTATTAATGTAGTATTACCCCCTTGCACACTCCCGATGGAAGCTAGTAAGTTTCGCATATTGGTCATGTGTCAACGTTCGTTAAGTATTTAGGTTCAATATCCATCTATCTTATTGTTTCAACAAGTTCATTTGATCCTATAATCATGATGAAAGACCAAGAATTAAAGTATAGAAGAAATCTCATTAAGCATCCCAGGTCATCCGGATGGGGCAAAACTCCCAAAAGCAAAGACAAAAGCTGCAAGCCAAGTCATCCGGATTGGTCAAGACAGGCCATCCGGATGAGATACAAAATCTCAGCATAGAATCAAATACAGAGAACTAAGTTATCCGGATGAGGCAAAACAAGCTATCCGGATGGGATGCAAAATTTCAAAACAATAGGAGATACAGCAAATAGGCTTATCCGATTGGCCAAGAATAAGTCATCCGGTTGATCGTGGATGAACAATTGTACGAAGGAAATCTGTATATTTGAGATTTGAATTTCAACTTTCCAAGGAACAATTTAGGCATGAAATAAGGTTCACAACAAGTCATAAATACTCAATGAAGATGAGAAATTCCTACCTCAAACTTCAAAGTACAAGATTAAAGCTCCAATAGCAAGCTTTAGATCCAAATGTTGAAAATTCTTGAAACAAAGCTCCTCCAAACAAATACGCGTCAAATATCTTCAAAAATCAACGGATTATGAAAAGTTCTTGGAGGAATCAAAGCCTGGAGTAAGAAATTTTGGTGGAGGGTTTGAGAGAGAGAGCATATGGTAGAGAGAGAGAATTATACGTTATGGGTTTTAGGAATAAAACTCATCTGATATAAACAAAATCAACCAATGTTATTACATTCAGTCCATCTACATTGCAAACATGCTAATCTCAAGTCCCATAACTATCCTTCCATTACATAATGGCTCCAAACCACCTAATTATGCATCAATACAATGCCCAGTCATTTTTCGAACATTAATATTGAAAACGAAATATTTTTCAGGTCTCTACATGTCGCCTCCTGAACTTGTAGCCACCATGTCCTACCTTGTGGTCGCTAAGTCTTAACATTGCGGCCGCTATCTTAATGTTTGACTAGTAGTTAACCTTGCAGTTGATATACCTTTTAAATGAACCAGTGACATATTTTTGGACATAATTTTATATTTTTTATATTTCTTGTCGAGACACCAACAAATTTGAAAAAATAATGAAAACATAGCAAAAATACAAAAAGTTAAATAAAAATATAATTTAGGCCAATTAGACCTAAATGTAGTAGATTTAAATTTATTATATTTAATAAAACAAAAAAAATGTTATAAATGCGGTAGACTTAAATGTACTACATTCTATTAAAAATAAAATATTATAAATTTATACTTAAATTATGAATTTAAATTTAATAACTGTTTTAGGAAATTTGATATATTAAATGTACACCAACCAATGCCCTTAAGACACTGTTTAATATTAGCCAATTTCTGTATATATTTCAAATATAAAAATGTAGCGAAACAGAGTCCATGACAATTCGAATAGGCTTTT
>JABCMJ010016962.1:0-40658 GCA_014822125.1 Arbutus unedo
GGTCTTTCCACTATCCTTCGGGTTAGTTTTAAACCTTGATTTATAAATATATTTTTGGTGCATTAACGACAACATCATCGCATTAAAAAATGACACATGTTGCTTGGGCAATAACTTCCTTCTCTTATTATAATAGCCTCCAACTTGCTCTAAACGAGGGGCTAGCTTAGCACTTCAATGGATAAAATTTATGTTGTTATGAATGGACAAAATCTTTAATTGAAAAGGATACAAAGCAAAATGATAATTTAGAAAAACATAAGAATTCTTGTCCAAAAAAAAAAACAATAAGATCACAGAAATTAGCAAATCATATATACAGACAAATCCATTATCTACTTAAGCAACTACACTTTCTCAATTGTGTTAATAGTACCTCATCAAATTTTTCAATTTTGTCCCCAAAAGATACATAAATAGGAAGTGATTATGAGCATGTTTGGGGAATGTGACATTCCGTCCCATATCGAAAGTTTATATGAGTGATCTTGAGTATATAATGAGTCATGTATACTACTACTAATAACTTGAGATTAAGCATTTTAGGCTTTGTAGTTGGACTCCAACAAGTTATTAGGCCAGTAATATATATAGGGCGTTACAAATGGTATCAGAGCGACCCGTATACATGATCGAGTATGGGATTGGGACTTTGTTTGGTCACTAGAGAACAGACCCGAGATTAGGCCGTAACGACTCTAGTGTTCAACCTCTTGCGAGAGTGCAAAGTCTTATTTGTAACGCCCCATGTATACTTCTGACCCAATAACTTATTGGAGCCCAACTACGAGACCTAAAATGCTTAAACTCAAGTTATTAGTAGTAATATACATGATTCATTATATACCCAAAATCACCCATATAAACTTTCAATATGGGACGAGATGTCACAGAGAATCCTATGAGGTAAATATGAGGATCAAATATGGGGTTTCTCAATGCGCACACGTGCTAAGGTTTATATTAGACTAATGCTCATGAGTAATTTTGTCTACCCGCATCACCCCGTCCATGGATCCATTTTATTCTATTGTACATAGAAGTAAGTACAAAGTTTAAGGGGTTAAAGTCTATTGTTTCTGCTATTAATTTATTTATCTTGTTTTTGTATATTAAGCAGGACAATAATTATATTTAAAGGGCTTACAAAAATAGAACACTACATCAATCATGTAGTGTATGAAATAGTTAAATCAAGCACAAAAATTCGGGAAACAACCTCACATGTAAGAAACAAAAAACGATGATCAAGACTCCTTATAATTCGCACCAATAGGGGCACTGAGTGGCCAGATCCAAAGATTGATTGGAAAGGCAACCCAACAACTCCTCCCCTGACCCAGCCTACTACCTACTCATGCTAGTAGCTCGATCGGAGGTCAAGATTGTGTTCCTACGGAAAACATAAATCGTCTGTATAAAGTGAATTCTAAGCTTTTGTACAAGTTCATAATAAATAATGTAATCCCGCTCATGAAAATAATAAAGTGATCTTCCTCAGAGAGTTCAAAATCAATTGTTTCTTATCGAATGTGAAAGGATATCATCAAAATTAGATAGACTTTCCCCAAAGCACGAGCAAAAGATTCTTATTCATGAGTGGTAATAATCAACTATTGTGATTAACAAGATATGACTTCTTAAACTCAGATTTGAAAGTTCACCAGAGTGATTAATTATTTGTGTGGATCTAAGGTAGGGGACTTTGGGAATTTCAACAAAACTTAGGAGTAGGGGGGGGGTGACATCAAATTAAACGAAGATAATGTCCTTCTGGGTTGAGTATTTTCTCCTGCATTTGACTTAAGGATCACGTACAGGGTGGTGCCCTTACCCTTAAGATGTAATAAATTCATGAAAAAAGGACCAAATCCATAATAAATGGGATCAATTCTATTAGTATCTTAAACCTTGGTAGTTGAAAATTGTTTTGGTACTTAAAAGTAAAGCTTCTATCGACAATGGTCAATGGATATTCCTCTGGTCAAGATCTGCGTCGGTGGTGAGAATATGAAACTGAAAATCTGGAAAATTTATTGATAGTTTAGGACCATTGAGTATGAAATTAGAAACGCAGGACCAGTTTGGTGAGGATCCATTATTTATGTTGTATTGCTTGTGGTGATGTACCTACATACTGTACGTGGAAGCCACGCATGATATAAAAATATTAGTTGTAATGTCTCTCACCGACTCTCATTAGACAAGCCAGAAGGCATTTAGAATTTTAGATAGATCATGATGTAGCAGACCAGATCTAAACACTACTGGGCCACGATTTAGATCAAAATATCACTCTAGACTTGAATCTTCCTCTTGTCATTCTAAGATTTTGTACGATTTTTTTTTTAACCAAGGATCGAATTTTATTTCAGAAAATAATTTTATTAATCCATAATCATAATCGAATATTACATAACACAAATTTAATAATTATTCACAAAATAAAAAATATAATACTTAACCGAATCTTGTGAATTCAAGTCTCTATAAAACAAATTACTAACGCCTATCTTTCAAGATAAAAACGACTCACTCAGTCGATGAAACACCACCCAATCTGTAAGGGTCTGAAAAATTTTGTGTTTTAATGATTTATTTTAAGTCTTTGATTAATTCTTTGAAGTTTATAATTCATGATACGTATTTGATTTATTATATTGTGTTGGGAAGTCTAGTTACGAGACCCGAGCCCAAGAACTTACATTATGTTGTGCGCGCGTTACGTTAGGTGTTTATTGGTTTGAAAGCCCTTTTAGACTTAAAAATCTAATTTGGCTTAGGGGGAGGGTTTGAACTCATCTCATTTTCCATTTCTCTCTCTCTCTCTCTCTCTCTCTAGAAGGCTCTTCATTCTCTCTGAAACCCTTTTGAGATTTCTTCCACCGTTTACAAATTCCTCTCACATTGCTAGTTCTTATTGTGATCGACTTGGAATCGAAAACGGATCGTACGAAAAAACTCGGGAATGAAGGATTTGGAGTTTGGAAGATCAACAAAAACTAGGGTTTCAACCATTTCATCAAATCTTTCGATTCAAAACTTGAGATATGGATGTTTCACCCTTATCATGTGTATATTCGTGGTATTAGTAGTTGAATCCATGTTTGATTGTGTTTTTGGCCTTTTTTTTAGCGTTGTGCAATTTCTGCGATCTGCCGTGAGATTTTTGAGATCGACCAGGTCACTTGAGCGACTTAGGCTTTGCTCGAGCGATGTTTTTTTTAGAGTCGCTCCAGCAACTTCTTCTCACTTTTGATGCATCCAGCGATTTTGAGTTTGCTCCAGCGACTTGTCGAGCGACCATGTCTAATGGTTTGACTCTTATTTTGAGGTTTTGGACTTTTAGCTTAAGGTTATGATTCATGGTTGTAAGTAGATGGTAAATCCATCGTTTCGGGTTCCGTTTGACAAGTTATGTGTGCGTATGCTATTATCCTTTTGTTTGATATGTGCCATGAAATAGTTTAGTGGAATGCGAGTAGTTGTATTGCATTGACATGATGCGATGTTTAGCCTCCGACAGAAGACGTGCTAGTTATGTAATGTCTAACTTTCATTCGAAAATGTGATAGTATACTTTGGTATTGTCTAACTACCGACCAGGGATGTGCTAGTTGGAATAAGAACAATTCAATCAATGCAAGAACTGTGATTGATTAGTAAGATTAACTTAGTATGATGAGGTTCTAGATTTTGTGATCGTAAATTAATTGGCTTACGGAGTTATTGTCTTACGCGTGTTATTATCAAATGTTCATGTAACATGCCATATCAACGCATATTAGCATAGACATCTCTACTGAACATTGTGACTAACCCCTTTGTTTTTCAAATAATACACCAGAGGCACGAAATGGACTTGCATAGGTGCATATTAATGCATGTTTTGAAGAGCTTCTATCCTAGGAGTTACATAACATATTTATATCTTATTTTTGAAAAATATAAACTAACTCCTCTTTTGTTCTTTTTTTGTATTTAAAAGTAAATCATACTGTATTAATCCAAACCTATTATATTTGTATTGTTTGGGCCAAAAGTGTACCTCTTGAAATGTAATTTTGGAAACAAAGTATGATTTCACGGATTATGAAAATTATAATTTGGGTTTATTATTGAGATAATGTGAAATTTAATAGTTAATGTGATTGTTTATCTATCTTGAAAATGAAGGCGTAACACGATCGACCGCTTGTCGAACTAACTGTGTCTGTCTCTATCTCTCCACAAAATTAACTGAAACTAAAAAGATGAAAATCGTGAAGATAAAATTCTCATATCATTCAGTCTATCGACATCAAAAATATGATTTACTATTTATAGAATTCTTAAAGCTTATGAAACCGTCAAAATTAGAAATATAGAGATTAATAGTAGTATTAATAGATCAATAATACAATTGATAGACATCAATGCAACTATGAATGAATTGTAACAAATCTTTCGATTGCTTCGTAAGACCCTCTATTGTCTCAATTTCATTCACAACCTTTACAAATTTTCAACAGATTTCTTGGCTCCATTTGCTCCACATTGAGCCAAATCGAAAGCTCAACGAGATCCGCATTGTCGTGCAACTAGTCCGTCTTCGGAGCACGATTGCGTGGGTCGGTTTAAATGAAGAGTGATCGACATAATCACAGTACATAAGCTTCAATAACTCCACATGATCGATAGATGGCTCAATACGGCCGCATGGAGTACAACTCAATATTTTATGCGTCATGACTCGCGCATGACATAAAAGACAGAGACAATTATTTCTGATGTTATGGTATACATAGGGTCATTCTAGATGTAGTGCACATAACACGTATTTCAGACGTTAGTGGTATGAAAAGGGATATGAGTTTACTAATAATATGATACGTGATTCAACAGGATTAAATAATTTTATCGCACCAATGGTGGAGTGGTTTGCCATACCTATCTACTGATTCATTACAGCACCATATTTTATTCTATAGGATTTGATAATTCTTATTGTATCCCCTAATTGTTGCATGTCAAGCACCGAAAATTCAGGTTCCTAATACTGTAGCCCAATCTTGTGTTCGTCTGCTTGTTTAAAACATAAATTTTCAAATATTTTTTTAAATTTGTTTGAGAAATTTTTTTAAATTTTTTTACTTTTTTCTCAAACAACATTTATTTCTCTATAAAAGAAGAGAAAGAAACACACACCTCAAAAATATCGAAAAAAATTTAACTTTCAAATTTTTTTTGAAACACTTATACCAAACATTTCAGAATTTTTTTTTCCAAAAATCGTTTCAAAACATTTAACCGAACACACCCATTAATATTTGTAAGGGAATATTTGTTAATGGTCAAATAAAAGTATTGCTATCACTCCAGATATGATTATTCAAATTTTATATTTGGAATTTGTTTTTTTAACTCAAATATGATATTCGGAGTACTATTTTTGCTGTCTTAAAAAAGATAAAATTATTCCACCCCTCTTTATCTATCTTATTCCTTTTTTATATTGTCCTTCTATTTGCTCAAATATTATTATTCATTACAAAAATATCATTTACATGTTTATATTTACTATGTTTTCATTAATTTCTCAAAAAATACTCAAACAAATTCTTTATAACTAACCAGTCATCTAAAATGTATTTTCATTTCTACTCAAAAATTAAGGCTTATATCAAGGAGCACTAATAACAGTTTACCTGGTGCGAAGTTTTCACGCTGGCAGGCTCAATAATCAGCTGAGGACAAAAGAAATCCAAACACAAATATCCACTTCGTACCACCACCACAAACTTAAGATTGTGAGATCCAGAATCTCCATGGCCCACCAACTTCACACCTGTAAAACATTAAAAAAAAAATAATAATCTCCCATCATGAAGAAACACATCAGAAACAGAGGCCAGTGATCGATCCAGAAACAAGTTAGATTTTGTGGTTCAATATCTCCCACCTTAGGACTTGATTCTGTATCGAAAAACAAGCCCAATTTTGTGCTTCGGATCTTCCAATGGCTGCTCTTACTTCAGTAACCCCACACTCTTCTTCCTATACTCTACGTCCAAAATTATATCCTACCCATTTTTGTCTCTACTTGAATTCTACGGTTGAGAATAATACCTGTAGATTGAAACAAGTTAGATTTTCAAGCAGGAGACTGTCATTAAACCCCATCCCTTCAACAGGACTCAGAATTCGAGCTGCAGCAACCAAACCTGCAAAATCACCAGGTATTTTTTGCTATATCAGCTTGAACTGTATCATGTTTTATCAGAAAAAGAAGAAGAAGAGGGCATTTGAAGGATAGAAAACAGCTTATTAACAAAGTTATTTGTGATTCTGGTACTGGGTGTGCTGAGTTTCTTATTTCTTTTTGGAGGGATTAGCTGAAGAAGACTGGAAGATTAAGCGTGAGGTTCTGGTGAAGAAAAAGGTTTCTGTCTCTGTCTCTGTCTCTCTCAAGTAGATAACCAAATCTCTGCTTCAAGGCAACTCTTTGTGGACTACTGGAATAATTTTGTTTGTCTTGTGTCACTGTGATAAAAATTGATGAAGTCAAAATGATAAAATCATGAAAAGATGTGCAAATCGAATGAAAATTGATCAAGTCTGACATTTGACACTATCTTCTTAATACAAATCTCACTAAAACAACACTACGATCAATAAACTTAACAAATCAAATCGTATTTTATACTCTCTAATATAAGACTCGTTACTCAAAAGAATAGATTACAAATCAATTAAAAAATAGGCTAAATTGTGGTGTCAAAAACCATTTTACAAATGATGGAACCACACATTTAGTGAAGTATCCATGACTTTATGGAATAAGAATGAAAGGAAGTGACACAACTACTAAGGAAGTGGCATAATTGTTCATACAAATAGATGTCAACGAACAAACTACTTTACATTTCATAATTAATCCATTAAAATTATATAAAATTCAAAAGAAAATTAATTTTATTTGAATTTCTTCAACCAATATTACATTCAAACTACTAAAGTCAACACCTAAATGGTTTTGAACAAACCAAATTATGTTCTAAAACCATTTTTTCTAACAGGGACTACACCTAATACAATTAGCTTTCTTGGTCCACTTTATTGATGTGTCAAGTTGCATCCAAGGCTTAAAGAACCATAAATTTGTTAACCTGGGAATGAGTAATCCATAGACAGTTCATCCACCATTAAAGAGCAAGATGGAAGATCAGGATACTCAACAGGAAACCTCAAACTAGGTCTGCGAGGGCTGTAATATGACTGGCAAAAGGCTGTTAAGATCCAGATCATCTATTATACCCCTAGACTATGAAGGGACTTGAAAACAAAATACATCTATCCGTTAACATGGACAAGACCCTCATTGTCTTAAAGATAATGGGTTTAGGAAGGTCTGATGCGTGGACTCACACCCACCTCTGCTAGACTGCTACTATTAGTCCCATGATTATCGAGGGAAAAGAACACAGAAGGTGCTTGCAGGTTGACAAGACCTGGAAACTGGCTTGCATAAATGCAGATGGCGTAAGACCGCGAGACGTGAAAAAGCAGGGATGAGCACTAAGCATCCGAAGTGCAGCAAGTATACCCTAGTCCAGTGCAATGGTCACTAGGTTTAAGAAGCCCAGATGATCCATTACACCTGAACTACCAAGTAACTGAAAAGAGTATTAATAAGGAATATGGTAATATTTGCAGGTAAGGAGTGTGGATGTGAAGGAAGCATTGCGGCTTCAAAAAGAAAACAACTTTGTTATTCTTGATGTACGACCAGAAGCAGAATTCAAAGAGGTATGCCACCCAAGCTACCCTATTTTCGTCGAAAAACCGTAACATTCAAGACCTATTTCTACTGTACACAAATTCGTTCAAAACCCGGCCTTTACTGAGAAATTTACATAGCTCTTCTATTCAATTTTTGCCTTATTTCACCAATTAAACTATGCATTCCTAAGTAACTACATTCTTTCTGTTGTTTTGATCCTAGGGCCATCCACCAGGTGCTATTAACGCACAAATATATCGACTTATAAAGGAGTGGACAGCGTGGGACATCGCGAGGCGTGCTGCATTTGCATTTTTTGGCATCTTTGCTGGAACAGAAGAAAATCCCGAGTTCATTCAAAGTACGACGTAGTAACCTTGTCTAGTATTCTTCTGCATTCTGCTCTTTGAACAACTGAGAACTTGGGACCAATAATTGTTTGGGATGTGTCGACAGCTGTGGAATCAAAATTAGATAAAAGCTCCAAGATAATAGTGGCTTGCTCTTCTGGGGGGACAATGAGACCATCTCAAAATCTTCCACAAGGCCAGCAGTCAAGGTAAGTGTCATCCATCTTTAGTTTTCCATGTTTCTTTCATCCTATTATTTCATTCACCCTAATCAATTCATTATAGTTTTTATCTTTAAATCTTATACCTGAAGACCAAACTTTATGTTCAATACTTAGAACCTTTTTTAAATACTTCTGATTTTTCCACAGGTCACTGATAGCAGCGTACCTGCTGGTCCTCAATGGTTATACCAATGTATTCCATTTGGAAGGTGGGCTTTACACCTGGTTCAAAGAAGGATTACCTTCAGATTCTGAAAACTAAGGTCTTTGTGAAGGAAATACTTTTAGATAGATTCCACATCTCACCCTTAGTTGTATCCGGATTCCACTTTGTTTAAGTCGGCAGAGTTTGTTTGTGTAAAAACTGACCTTTAATGGCCTTTGGAGGCTTATATCATTTATGAAACAGTTTGATGTATTTTTAGATCATCAATATTCCCACGTTGCACTTAGATAGCTGCACTAACGATTCTGGTTATCGACCGGTGTTGCTCTTATCATAATGAGAAGAAACAACAGTAATGACGACATGAAACTGTCATCAACATGGAGAGGACCTAAGGAACCCTTCAATACTGAGGATTATTCAATACTGAGGATTATTTATAATGGAGAAGGGAGAGGTCTTCAAAAAAACCTATACTCCCACTTCCCCTTATTTTATTTGAAATTTTCAAAAAAGAGAGATTTTGCAACAAAAAATGGGGAGAATAACATCTATTCAAAGGAAATGTTTTGGCCTATGGGAGAGGCATTTGACTTTCCTACTGACAAGTGGGCATGAACCGTGACCAAACAAACAAAAGTAAACCAAACATGCATTCCTGAATCGTCAAGGGAACGCCCTATAAAGTATAGAGTCTCGGCTAAAGAACTAGACCTGGAGCTGAGAACAATGTTGAAAACGCAACTTCTCATTCAAAGCATGAAAGTAGTCAGGTCATTTAGAGTTGGAAGAAAGAGTAGTGGCCTTATAGAAGGTTAGGGGTTGTTGATACAATTTCCATGACACCACCAACCATTCTTTATATGAATTCAAGACAAGTGCCAAAAGTCTCAACTATAGTGAAATGATTACCTTCAGCCACAAATAAGTAGTTAAATACAATACAATAACATGTTTTTCAGTTACAAGACGAATACAAACTACACATGATATATTATATACCAAGATTCAATACAGATTCACCTCTGGGAAAATAAATGATAAAGACCCAGAATACGGATCCACAAGGCATTTGACCACTCAACATCATGTGTATAAGGAGATGTAGGGCTGATTAGATTAGAAAACTAGAATACAAAATAATGAAGAACTATAATAAAATCGATACATACCTCCTTTGGGAAAAAGATCATTCTCGGTTGTTCAGTAGCCAAAATGCCAATGCTCAAAGAGCAAGAGACCCTGCTAGTTGAACTCTGAAAAATCAACTCTGAATATGGCCCAATGAGACAGAAGATCACATATCTGCTTCTTGGGTACTTGATGGATCAACTAGCATGGACTAATACAAAGCACTGTTGGTAAAGACACAGCAAGAGAGAGAATTGTGCCAATGAGGCTAAGTATGAACTAAAACAACCAAGTAGAACTTACAGGGCAAGAAGTTTTCGTTACTACAACTGCAGTTAATGCCTTCTACATCTCGTTCTTCATTTACATGACTATATAAGGCTGAATTATAAGACTAGCTACCATCTACCAGATGGTTTGAGAAACAATTATGTTAAGGAAATCCCAACAAAAGTATACCTCCAGAAACTCGGTCCCAACCAGTGTCATTGCTTGTTGAAAAGCCTCATTCTCTCTTTCCTGTGATTGATCAACATATCCCCAATCCAGATTCAAACTTCCTACTCTTGACATCAAGTTCGTCTTATTCACATATTGTGGCGGCTGATCTGAGTCATATTGATTTGACTACATTATCAATAGCATCAACTGCGTGTTACCAGAAGGAACATTACAAAACTAGAAAGGGGTTGACATGGGGAATCATTAGTGACATAAAGAAAGACAACACAAGTCAAAGTCAAACGACTATCTGCATACAGATGACAAAATCAAACAAATTAACCACCTCAAAGAAAGGAAGGCTTGTGTTTCTAGCTCTTCCCTAGTATCTCTCAGTGACGACATGGGCCTCCACAAAAGTGTCTTTTCAAAAAATAGCATCTAAAAGTACTACACAGAAGAGGCCAAAGCCGCCAAACCATCAGCAGCTTTTAACTGGAACAGTGTTGCATGCATGTTTATGTTCAAGTCCCACTTCAATCAACTATTCAGAAGTTCACCACATTCAGATAACTAAATAGTAATGAGACATTCAGATAACTATCCTCTCGGTTAGATGGCTAACGGTCGTAAGACCTTTATGGCTGCGGTACAGCATGTCAGTAGCACATTTGTGATCCATATATAATAAGATGGGGAAGTATTCATATAGAGAATCACAAATTGGACCATAACAAATGGCACAGAAAGAACTCACGTATTGAAATAGATGCTTTTTTGAAATCCATTACAATAGGAACAGATAATGAGTTTAGTGCACACTCTACTACCTTATAAAGTTTTTGTAGACAGCAAGATAAAGTCGATACACATCTCGGTGTCCTCTATCCAGGTGAAGCTCCTTTGCAATTATCTCCAACCCATAGTGCTAGAAAGAGAACAACAAATAGACGACATACATTCAGTAACATAAATGTAAGTGATGTGTGCGCCTATTTACAAACTCACGAGTCACCACTGTCTATCTATCTCCAACTATGGACATCTCCATTACATTGGTAAAATGTGCAGAATCAATATAGTTAACACTGGGGGTGAAGTTATATCCCAAAAGTGGGGCTCTGGGGTGAAGGCAGGGTGCTACGTGTAACATATTGTTCATATAGATTGGTTTCAGTTCACTTTCATTGGACTGGACTGAGAGAGCAAATGTATCTTTGAAGCTCTTGAAGTCAATAGTTCTTGCTAGTAGGTGAGGACCCAGGTTCTTACTATACGTGTAGAAGGGTAGGATTCCGTTCCGAGTCAAACATAGAGTTGAACGATTGGATCATTATTAGACCATATCCGGAAGGAAAAAATTCACAAAATACGAGAATTGAAGAAAATCAGACTCTTCCGTTACACAAATATCAAAATGCTTAATTTCATCAAGCAAGATTCTTCAAAAGCACAAGCAAATTAAAAGACCTTGAAAAGAAGGCCAGCGTTACTGAGTTTGGTAGTGAAGCCATGACCTAAAACCTCCTCAAAAGTCGAAACCTTCCTGGTTATGGCCGTAGCGATGGGATCCCAGACGCCGCCTACATCAAGCACCGCATCAAGCGTGTCCAATACCTTTGAAAAGGCTCAACAATTGACAGTTCAAGTATCAAACAGTCGTAAAACGAACAACCACAAAGCTAATAAACAGATGTAGGTGCGATTATAGATGAAATCTTTGGATCCCAGGTACGAACGATTCGAGCGCCAGAAAACTTTTTGATGAGGCGAATTAGAAAGCAGCCAAGAGCTTTGTCGCAGTGGAAGGTGCCGTTGTGAGTGCCCACTCGCTTGGTTGAGAAAGAAGAAGAGATAGCCTAGAGGTAGAGCTACTCTGGCCCTTGGGAATGATAATGGAGCTGAATCTCCGAAAATGTCGAGCCTCTGCCCAAATCCGCCTCTGTCTTTTGGACGTCGAATTCGAACTGTAGAGCTCCCTCCTGTGCTTTCCCGCCTATTTTTAGTTCTGCAGAAAAGCTTGCGCGGGTGGGGAGTGGTGGGGGCGGATTTGCTATCCCGCCTCTATCCTCGAATCTAAAATTTATTTTTATTCCCGCTCCATTCATTTAACGGGAATGAATTTCACTCTCCATCTCTATTATGAATGGAAATTGAAAATCTCTATCCTATTCCATTTTTTTAATATAAAAAAATTAATTTATTTTATATAAAAATAATCATAAATTTATAATTACATGACTAATACATAAGATAATATATAGTTTAAATTATATTTAATACCACAAAATAAAAAAATAAAAAGAATGAATCAAGATCTATTAGAGTCTAATGTGTTCGTTTACTTATTTGGGAAAAAAAATTTCAAATATTTTTCTAAGCTTATTTAGAAAATTGTTTACCAAACAATATTCATTTCTCTATAAAAGAAAAGAGAGACTCCTCAAAAATATCGAAAAAATTTAACTTTTAAATTTTTTTCTAAAACACTTACACCAAACAACATCTTAAATTTTTTTTTTTAAAATCATTTCAGAAACAAACAAACGAGCACAGTCTAAATTAAAGACTAATATATAATATGTATATTTTGGAGATTTATTTTTACATTAAAAAAAACCTCTAACCTCCCTCTAAGGAAAAAGGGACAAAATGATAAAGGAGTTAAAAAATAAATTGTAAATACTTACACATAAATAGATTAAAAAGTATAAATAATAATTATTTTAAAACAAATCAGGGAAGGGAGATAGAAACGGATGCACTAAGATCCACCTCTTATCTGTTTCCTATTTTTTTTAAACTTTTACTTCCAAATTCAATCTCATCTCTAAATAAATTCTCAAAACTTTAACCCGAACAGAAAAAAGAACAGGACGAATCAGATCGGACAAAATTATTATCTTTACATACTAACGAACACAACTACTTAATTAAAATTGAGACAAAGCTAGTATGAATTAATTACATAAAAAATCATAAATTTCGAACCACTTAGGCATATTTCCATAACTTCTCCTTAGGATATTTAAAGAAGATTTGAAGCCCTGACCTCCATTGTCGATTTTATTCGCTGTCCTCTGTCGAGTGCCACAAAGTTGACGAACACAGCGACTACAACCGGAATCGTGTTGAAGAGGGTTGAGGAAGGAGAAGTAAGGAGCGAATCCACTCAGAAGGACTGTGGCTGAGAGGAAAAGAGAGGAATCGAAACAGAGGAGAGAACAAATTGTCGCTCGCTGAGAGGAAAGGAGAGGAGAGCGGGGAAAGAGAAAGCACGTGCTAGGACCTAGACTTCACTTCCAGACAAAAACATCCCTTGTCACCAAAAAATCCCTAAACCGTAAACCAATCAATAGGTCGAGACAAAAATATTCCTAAACCGAGTTCCCAACCCGAAACAGAGCAAAGCCTAAAAATTCAAAAGAAATTAAACCTGTCAATCCCATATTTTGACCACCAAACCAATAGTAAGCTTATTAATTTTCTCTTTTCCCAAATTTTCGCACTATTTTTTAATCATAATGAAACTTCATCCAAATGAACTATTGTTAAGTAAATTTGAGAGCTTATATAAGATATATATTTATTGACAATATATATATCCGTGGATGTTCCAAGCAAGAAAAATTGCACTTAAAAACAGATGTATGGTTTCTACTAAAATTATATCAAGAATAAATCACAATTGTATGATGATTTTAACGTCGATATTTATGTGCATTTTATGTGTACCTACATAGTTTCTTAAAGAACAGAGTATTATATTATAGATAATAAACTAAAACACCGTTTAACGTGCATCACACTTTATTATTTCTGTGTCCACACAAAACTATTGCAGTGCAATCATTACCATACGACGATGCTAGGAGGTTAAACAAATGGACTAGTCAACAGTGCTGACATCAGACAGAAAAGTCACCACAAAATATACTTTCCAAAGCAGAAATGTTAACAATGACCTTCAAAAAGGAGAAAGCATTGCCTCATAAACCATCTGCAATGTGACTGCAAATATAATAATATATCAAAAATCAAAGCCAGTCCTTTGCCAACTAAAAAAGAACTGGAAAGAAGAGTGGGGGTATACAACACCACCATAAACATAATAAGCAAGATTCAATCCATCCATTTAACACAGTATCGAACATGTCGAAACGCCCTGACGGGTAGAGCACAACTTTAACGTTAATGCGCAAATACGCAGATCACTACTAGGTGTGGGGCTATTTTATGGATCTTGGGCATCCGATTGAAGGTTCATAATTTGAGAAAGCACGAGCTTAGAAAGCTCATTGATTGTAGCTTGGACCTGATAATCCTCTGAATCCCTATTCCTTGACCACCCTGACAATTGAGAATTTAACCTGGTGTATTCACTTGCAGCAACCCTTGTCTTTCTTGATGATCTGATAACGGTCTCAAGATCCGACTGCGACAATGGCCTTGGTTCCTGGAATAAAAAGGAAAAAGATAACAAACTCAAACGATATCCAGCCAGATCTCTCAAAGATAAAAATGAGATCCCTAGTCTGGTTACATTTTTTTGTTACAAATCCCGAGGGACCAAGTCTCGGGTGTTCGAATGGCAACAACTAAAGGCGGAATTACATATCCATCAAACTAATCCCACAATTTATGGGATATCAGACCAGCGGGATTTCATCAATCCACGGGATTCCAAATCATCCCTTTACTATCAGTCCTGTCGACCAAACATGCAGATTTATCTTTGACCACAGGGGCTTGTTTTTTTGAGTGGACTAATAGTGAAGATAGATAAAATCTAATAGGAAGTGTAATGCCATAAGACTGGTGATATGATCGACAATACCACCTCCTCGATGTACTATATATCCCATGTTTTGAGGGATTTCATACCCAAAGGAATCCTAACTGCACGAGTTAAAACCAAAACCTATGATATGTGGTCCTCTTGGATTTATAGTCCAATCTGATGCTCAAATCCCAGTAAACAAACCAAACATGAGTATAATTATAGGAACCCCTTCAACTGCAGTATACTATCAAACAGAGATAGAAAAATAAAAAACTAGACTGTGGAAGGTAAGAACGAAATGGAAACTCACAGGAGATGACCTCCCATTCTTCTCATCATCAAGTAGATCCCTGATTGGAAAATAAGCTGCTTTCTTGCACAATTCAAGGAGATCTGAACCAGTATAGCCATCACATAAACCAGCTATGTGATCGAAGTCAATTTCCTCTTCTACACTCTCATCCTTCAAAATCACCCTCAGTATCTCTACCCTCTCCCTGCGGTCAGGAATGCCAATCTCAAAAGCCTGAGGAAGACGCCGAAGAATTGCTTCGTCAAGTTCTGATGGACGGTTAGTCGCAGCGAGAACCATTACCCTAGCATTCTCTGCACAAACATTATATCATATTAATCAGAATCCTTGTCCAACAAATGGAAAGAGATGCCAAAAAAATTGAATGCAGTATTTCAGGGGAAAACTAATGTTGCCTCTAGAATATCCACTATTTTGCGGATTAAGTACAGTAAAAAATGAAAGGTCCTTGCTAACAACTGGCCACTGAGCGATGGTTAAGGGGCAAATAATAACAAAAAATTCAACTACAATACACTTCACATCTCACCACAGTTTTATGTATTTCTAAACATTTTCACATTCTCCAACACACTTTCTAACCATAACCACCGCCCATAATGGAAATGAAGTATAGAATGAGGAAACATACGGTCTGTGGTGAAACCATCCCATAAAGCCATGAACTCGGTCTTCATGTTCGTGAGCGCTTCATGGTCTGTCGTGCGACGCTGACCCAGAAAACTATCGACCTCGTCAATGAATATGATAGCAGGCTGAAGTTTATGGGCCAAGCTGAATACAGCAGCCACTGCAGAAGTTTATAGGAGTCACAACATGGCATGCTGATAACAAAACATTCGGCAAAACAAAGACAAGGATATCGAACACACTATAAATTGCATGTGCTGCACTCATTTCAATTTGCAACACCAAAGTACGGAGTTACAGGACCCATCTAATTCCATCACCCAATAAAAACAATTTCTTAATTACTTAATTAAATTTTTTTTACATAATTAAGAAGATGATGCACACTTACAAACTTTCAAGATTCTTGCATAATGTTTGGACATAAAATTTAACCAGAAACACTCGCTTTCGTACATGCACCTTTAGGGCATTCGAGCAGGATATTAAATATTCATGTCTTAAAGAATCCACAAAGTATGATAATGTGTCAGAATTTACATTTTACCACTCATTTCTACTCAGCTTCATTTTTGCCACTCATGGAACAACTATTCCACGTCGAACATTCATTACTCATATGTAAGATTAGCAATTAAGATAACATTTCTCAATATTCAATACTGTACAGGGAAATAACCCGATGATGACCGGCTGACACAGCGCATGGTTCTTTAAATAATGCCATTAAATTCAGAACTTCTTTTTTGTTTTTGGCGCTGAATGAAATAGTGGCCAACAATTTAACGCGGGAGTGCATTTTATGTTAGTTTTTCAACATGTTGCTTCGGTTACTATCGAATAAATTCTTCTTTCTTTCACAATAACCCAATCAAGTTTTTAGTTCATGTACACTATCATCACCGTACATCTCTAGACTTTAAAATGCATCTTAAATTTTCTTAGGTTCTCTTGGCCTTCGCTAAACTTGTGTTTGCTTGCAATAGGAACGAGTGACCCTCTGAAGTAGTACCACTGCTCCATGCCTATCCAAATATCATTTATGCTAGAAATTGTATTGGATTGTCAAAAACCCAAAATTGGTAAGTTAACAAAACTATCATAAATATCTATGATTGTACCCAAAATCAGTTATAATAAGGGGCAACAATGGTCTGATTCAGGTGTAATCCTTACAAGTCGCCTAAGAAAGTTAGAATCCCCAAAAGGGGGCAACATTATGGAACGGAGGGAATAGTTAACATGAAACTAACATAATAAATGAGCTAATGATATGATATCTAATTATACATGTCAGATTCATATCTCATACCCTTGTTGAGAGCTAACAATCGAACATTGGAATACTTTGCACATTTAATAGAGCCTGTATTGCAGAGTATCGACAGACAACAACCATACAAATAGAAAATCCAAGTGACCAAGTCAACAACATAAAGCATGTCTTCTAACTGACAAACGATCGGAACATAAGAACTCAAATATAATAGGAGAATTCTGAACATGATCCGAACCTACCAAGTTTTTGTGCATCACCAAACCATTTACTCATTAGATTTGATATCCTCACATTGATGAAAACAGCTCCAGACTCCTTTGCAATAGCTTTGGCAAGCATGGTCTTTCCAGTGCCCGGTGGTCCATATAACAAGACCCCTTTTTGGGGACCAAGAAGCTTACCATATGAAAACAGTTGAGGTCTCTTTAATGGGAGAATCACCAGCTCGTATAAAGCTTGCTTAATCGATTCCAACCCTCCAATGGAGTTAAACTCCACTTTTATGTGGTCAGGATTTATAACGTCACAAGCTATAATGTCCTATTAATCATTGCAAAATACAGTCAAAGTTAAACAAAATAGACATAAATCAACTGTGTCATCTAAATTGCTATTTAAGTATGAAAAGAAGGTGAATAAGTTTTAAACAGAAAAGGTGAAAACATTCACTCTCTTGTTAGTATAGAAATTTGTTGAACTGATAAAAACAGGGCAGAAGAACAACACAATTGACAGATCAAGTAGAAAAAATTGCAACAGTTAAGAAACTGAAAATCCATCCAACACAATAATTTCCAATGCAACAGGTATCATGTGGATAGACAAGGCACGTCCACCTTGGAAACCTACACAGTGTGTTGGCCTCACACCACGCAAGAATATGTTATTTGGTTCAAATAGAAGTGTATTTACTTGGGTTCAAAGAGAAGTGTCTACGTCACTAATGTAGTGTCTCGAGTCTTAAAAAGTTCATTTACACTACTAGTTGCTTTAAGAAATTGCTAAAAATGGGTTGTGGTTTTTGTCTATAGTGTGGTAAATAATATTTTCAGGTCCGTTTCATGGCCTATGATAGATCCAGAATGATAGAAGTAGTCAAGATTTTCTTAATTTCTGAATTTGGAGAAGTGTATCAACCTGTAAATACCGATATAAATCTTCAAGTACGGTATACGCATTGTGAGGATAAGCCTTCTTTCTAATTATTCTTCTCTTTCTTTTTATTATGTGTACTAAAGAAATTATTGTCCATAATTGCTTTCTACAACTTCAAAAAACCCAATACCCAGAGCCCCAAAACATTCCCAATCTAGTCCTAAACAACACTAAACTCTTCCGCTGAAAACTGGCATTAAAAAAAAAAAACTGAGTCCATAAAACAAGGCTTTTCAGCCTGCCATCCCATTATATTTTCAAAAAGAATCCACAACCTGTCCTACCAGAAACTAAACAAAAAGTGATATAGCAGAACAAGGATGCTGCCTAGGTCAAAACAAATTCGCTTCCACAACTTTTAGTCTTGCAAATTGAACACATAAAAAACGAAAACAGATGCCAGATATGGGGGGAAATATATCACCATGTCTGGTTCACGAAACTTACTTTCTGCCAATTTTGGGGACCCAATTTTTTTAAAAACATTAGAACACATTTTCGTATTCTCGAAAACCATTCTGGCGGGGAATAAATATACATGAAAATGATTATAGTTTCTATATATTAAAAACAATTTTCTGCATAACTTCTTTGGAGAAGACTCGGGTTTTGACAAAACACCAAACACGTATTTTCATATTCTCGAAAACCATCCCCATGGAAACGAATTAGACCAGAAAAGGATGAGCGCTTTTGCTTTCTGGAAGTGTTACGTAACACTGATTATGGAACGGCAACGAAAGAAGAAATTTAACCTCCTAATTGTTACTCAATCCAAGGCTTAGCCTGGTAATCAAGGCTTAGTGCTTAGGGTTTACTCCCTCCTAGGTATCAGCTTCGAAATGCTATCAACTATATGGGACCAGTCCATATATATGGCTAGTAGACGTTGATAATGGATAATCACCTATATGAAATATGTTTCCAATTTTTCAATCAAATTTGCATATGGATAATCACCTATTTCAAGGATATTGGAAAACAGCATATAACATTTGACCTATTGGAGATGAGGCATATACCTCATAGGGATTTGTTTGAATCAGAGGTCTGCCCAAACGTTTAGCTATCTCCTTCTTGTGTTCGAGGGCTTTTTTAGAGGACTCGCGATTAGGGTCAAGCTGTCGGAGCCCCACGAACAAAACCAGGCAACTCAAAGCGGCACTTGCTGCGTAGAGAACCAGGTCTTGCAAAATCTTTGTCTCGGACGAACCCTTCATTTGTTCAAATTCTTATCAACCGATATGAATAATCTGCGACGACAAAAGCTAGGGTTTATATAGGCAAAGGACGGATAGGGAGAGAGACGAGGGCGTCATAAGCTGCCTTCGCCCCAAAGCAAAGTCGTGCTGTTACCCAAGACAACTTCTAGAGGAGTATAGAGGAATTTATGAAAAAGTTTACAAACAAAATATTTTTATATACATATTAGGAAATTGAAATTGTTTCGATGTACGTAAGATTTATATTATTTTTGAAGGATTTATAGGCGTCGAACAATTCCAAATATATTTATGTATAAAATTTGTGTGCGTAGACTTGTTATGAATTTATATAGTAAGAGATAAAATTGTTATATATATTTGATAAGATATTGAGATAATTCAATGTTATTGTAGTTATGGTTGATAATATTACCAATCAAATTGATGAAAAAATTAATTACAAATTTTGGATTCCGATTGGTTTTGGTATTGAGAAAAAAATATGATTATTAATTCGATAGCGATTATTTAAAATTTCATCCAATCTCAACATAATCGAGCTAAAATGGTAATTTCAAACTAATTGGATTAAATGGGTATTTACTTTTTAGTGGTCTTGAATCAATCTCATTTTGTGGCCTAAGATAAAAGAGTTTTAAGATTTCAGCTCGTTTAATTTATGCACATGTAGTATAATTTTTTTTTTCTTTTCCTTTTATGCAGCTTTTTTTTCCTGATAAAATGGTACAGTCCATACAAAATATAAAAAAAAAAAAGTCGAAATTCATGATCAGACCGAACCACTCCGAATTGACATTAGTATTCTGATTAATTCAGCAAAGATCGACATTTAACGTATTCACCCTGAACCAATCAATTAGGTCCAATATACCCTGAAAATCTCGACTAATCCAAACTGATTTCACTCTTTTTTCTAACCATATATAATTGGATATAAATAGAGACTAATTATGAATATCTATGAGAGGGGAATATTTAGGATTATAATCGTATTTGTCATCCCTTTAACCCCTAACAAATTGACTGTAACGGTATTCTAAAGAAGAATTCCCAAGAAGAATTCTGCTAATCTCTCCTACTTTTCTTTTTGTTAAATATTTATAACCTTTTTTATTTTACCTGAAAATATACAAATACTACCTTCCGATGAATATGCCTCAAACGCGATTAGAAGTAATGTGGGTTCAAATTGGTGTTGCCGAAGCACGACTTCAACTGTATCCCATAAGTTCAAAGTCATGTTACTATTACCCGATTCATGTTTAAATGTGTCGTATTTGAAAAATTAAACAGAATATAGACATACGTTAAAAAGATCCCTCATTTTGACTCCTGTCCCATTAACATTTCAAGAATTTGCCGATGTTTGGTTTGGAAATCTGTTTTGGTTATGTAAAAAATTCAGAGATGCAGTACGTTATTCACAACGTTTCATATAAAACCCGAATAATTTTTTTTTTCCCAGTTGGTAGATAAAAGGGACTGAATAGCTCATCGCCCAAGGAGATCTTACCCACCGCAACTCTTCTCCCCGCCACCGAGGGAATGACGCAGCACAACAATGGACGGAGGGAGAGGAGGCGGCAGCGAGCAGTGGGGTAGACATTGCAGTGATAGAAAGCAAGGTGGGGACAAGTAAATGTGGCATACACATTGCACTCCAGAGACCTTAGTTTTCCTGTTTCTGTCTAGTTCATCGGTTCAAAAGAGAGATTAACAAAAGTAAAAACTACTCACTTTTAGACACAATAATGGCAAGATACACAAACACACACGCGCAAGCACGCGCATGCACTGAGAAGCCCGAACCTGAAAGTAGTCACACGCACACATTATTCGAAGCAAGAACATGGAATTCATACTTTGCGCGCACACACAACTATGTGTAGCGTTTGCAGGTTCGAATTCTATTACCTAAAAGCATCCTACAAAGTTGATGCAGTTCCTACACATTCATGTGGCACATGTGGAGTACAATGATGCATTGAATCGCTCATGTTCTCCTGTGTAACCATAGACTTTGAAATTGTGTCATGGGTGGCAAGCAAAGAGGACTCCAAAATGGAATGTATGAAAATTTTGACCCCACAGGCCAACAACAATATTGGCTCCGCCCCTTTCACCATGGCCACATAAATAGTGCAATTTATCCCGACAGTAAGCTAGAACAAAAGATAATCATCAGAAATGTTCTAGAGCAGCTCTAGAATACAAGCATCGTGCATATTACAAAATAAACTATAGTGTGACGGAATGGCATGGCACACAACCCGGATTCCCATTAGCATACACAGACAGACTCCAAGGCGGTCCCAAGAATCCCAACTCAGAATATTAAATGCTTCGAATATACACCAGATCAGAATATATCTCACCATATATTCCCATTGTCTGTTTTCAAACTGACCGTCTCTGATACGAATCTCAAGTCAAGTAGTAAAGTCCCTCTTGCGACCTCCTGATCGTTAGTCTTCTTGGTTTGGCAAGAAAGCTAGCTGTTATGAGTCGATTCAATATGATGAATTGTAAACAACCAAGGGATACTCCTGATTGTCGGGATATAATCAGGCATGCAGTTAACCCAATGCTAAATATGAAGTCAGTTCACAAAAAGTTAAACTCTTGACTACATATAGCCAGAAATCTCAACCTAAAAAGGAAAATCATGTTGATTCGCTGCCAAAAAGACTCATCAAAAAAGACAAAAAAGAATCTCGATTGTTTGTAAAATTATGTATCAACCATCTTCAATCCACTTGTTGATAAAAACACCCCTCCTTCACTTGTTTGCAGTTGGGGTGGATTTCCTATTTCATCAACAAATCCCATCTGAAATAACTTTTTGAGCTACTAAAAATCGAAGACCTGATATCCCAAGTAGTATTGGTTTTCAAAATCATAGCCGTTCTTCAGCAGCAGCTGTTCAGCTAGCTAGTGCTAGGGTATAATCTATTACTTTAATGAGATTACATACCAAAAACGTTGTTTTACAAAGGTTCAATGTTAATCTATTAGTCTCGGAATGTGCATGATAACTTCACAAAGATTCTATACCTCCTAGAGGTGGTCCGATCTTGCCTTAAACCTAGCTGCCTTGTCTTAGCTAGACCTTTTGGACTAGCCTTTTTTTTTAAGCTTCAAAAAGCCTTAAACATGACTCCTAGAGAGTTATCAAAATACGAAGTTCTCTTCTCCTTTCGTTTTCTTCTTTCCTTCTTCCCCTGTTTTCCGAATGTTGCAAGGAATACCTACCAGAGGCTACACATCGATTCATTGCTTCCAAATATCCAAAATCTTTCGCTTGAATCAATTTATGGAGGAACAAACCTATGCTTT
Organism: Arbutus unedo; assembly: GCA_014822125.1. Lineage (NCBI taxonomy): Eukaryota > Viridiplantae > Streptophyta > Magnoliopsida > Ericales > Ericaceae > Arbutus > Arbutus unedo. The sequence continues at coordinate 22,797 of JABCMJ010016962.1, forward strand.
TATTCATAATACCCATTCTCATCTAACTTCTTAGTTTCTTCAACAAAAATACAGCATCTACTTAAACCACCATTTTCATTTGTTTCCATTCAGTTCCACTAGGTTACAAGAAGTATCCATGTCTTGTGCTCGCCTGGACTAAATGGTTTCTTCATGCCCTAGGGAGCAGAGACAAACTTGGTCCTCTTTAACCAATCTAATGCACCTACCTACCTGAAGTTAACACTGTTTGAAGACAACATATCAAAGTCACAGTCTAAAACCATTTAATTGAAGTATTGCATTTAATTAAATGCAAAATGCTTATATTTCTTGACAAAATTCTCAATTATTTCTTATATAATTTGTGTTCATATGCCATTTAATGGATGATATAAGAATTGTATACAGAGGTCTCTTTCAAAAAACCATCTAGTTAACTCATTCTGCATCCAGGGCTCAAAGGTTCGCACAACCCATAAAAGAGGTAAACGCGTAGGTTCAATTACAAGAAGCACTTACTTCTGCTCCATTTTCTCCCAATTGAGGAGGGGAATAAATGGAACAAAGATTGGCTAAAAATGTATGTACTCTTCCTCTTCACAATTCTTCCATAGCCCTCCCTCCCTTCCCCTCCTAAGAGGCCCTTCACTCCTCCTCCAAACCCCAAATTCCAAACAGATTGTCATTGCATGTCAACGGTCTGATTGCCCAAGTGCGGAGCGTTCAACACGAGCACTTGGTACAGTTTGAAGACATTGGCAATGACAAAAAAGGTATAACCCCTCAAGATCATTCGGATCCATTAATTACAAGAAGTTCGGTCGACTAATCAAAATAGTCTCATACATAACCATCATAGAATCCAATCGAAGTACCTAAACAACAATCATTTCCAATTGAGGACAATAAAGGATACCCAAATGAGCACTAAATCACAAGATCAAAGATTGAGGTCTCAATCAATAAAACCTGTCTTCTGAAAAACTGCGTTCCTCACACGCCGCAAATCCCTTCCCTTGAGCGTCCGGCCAACGCCTTCGAAAACTGAAAACGTCATCATGTGCGACCTCGCCACTATCTCGTGCGGCGGAACCATCTCCTCTTCCAGCTCGTCCTCGTCGACGACTTCATCAAAGGCCCCCAAATTACTCACTCCGACTTTATTCCGCCAAATCGGCACGTTCACCGGAGCCGATTGGGGGAACTTAGCCGCCGCCGATGGCGAAGCCGGAACTGGAGGAATCGTCCTCGCTGCGGAAGCAGCCGAGAGGGATGGATTCAGAGTCGGTTTACGGCGGACCAGAGGAAGGAGGTCGTCGGACAAGGCAGCTGAGAGACCTGACTTGAGAGGATGGAACTGGTGCTGGTGATGGTGATGGTGATGGTGGTGTTGGCGGATACTTGAGGGGGAATTAGAGGCGGTAGGGGGAGAACGGGAAACGACGTCAACGGAATCAGAGAGATCGGAGGAGGGGGATGGAAAGGACCAAACGACGTCGCTCTCGTCGAGCTCGAAGGGGGCGGGGTTGGGATCGGGTTGTTTGAGTAGGCCAAGGAAGCGGACGGCCATGGTTGACTGTGGAGTATCTGCTCCACCTTGGGTGACGGTGAAACCAGTGATGGTGTGATAATTTGTTTTCTGTTTCATTTGCCTGTCGGTTTCAGGCGCGCGGTGGAAGTGTGGAGGGGGGGATTAGTGGTTAGAGAAATTCTTGGGAAATTTTGTTAATGGGAAGAGTCTAAAGAGAGTGATGATTGGGTACTATTTGTCCCCATTTCGTTTCCAGAAAGATGCCACTGCTACCTCTGGCCACATGTTTTCTCCATTTGGGTGGACCATTAATTCCTGCTGATTCAGCACTTTGCAGGTCATGCTTTCGAAGACCATACACGTTTTACCTCCTCTCATATCAAACCTTCTAATTCTCAGCTTAAGCGAAAATGGAAAAATCAAATTCAATTAAATTAGCGATTTGGTTCGATTTTTAATGAGGTACCGTTGAATTCAATTTGAAACTTTACATAAAATTCGGGTTGATTTCTAGTTTTAATCTCTTACTAACAACAGATAAAATTCAAGCTTTCTGTCAATGTTACATGAGATAACATTACATGTTTTTAAACTAAGAGATAAATCTTGTCTTTTAATTGTTTATAACAGATAAAATTATCTATTATAACATGTAACTTTAAGTTGTCTGTTAATATTATCTGATGATATCATCAGATAAAATTTTAACAAATAACATTATCAAATATTATAAATATATTTAAAGTAGAATGTGTATAGCGTTATCTCTTGTTTTTTTTCTAATTTATTCTAACAAGGACAGAGAAAAAACAATCATGAAATAATAGAGAGAGAGGGAGAGACAAATAACAAAAAAATATCAAGCAACGAAAGAGAATAGTAAAACGACAGATGATTAGACCAATAGTAACAATTTCTTCCATTGAATTACCTAGTCTGTTGTTACTTTAAAAATAATAAATCTTTACTCAAAAATTAAATTAGCCTAAACTAAAATGGGTAAATTCACTATATATTTGTACTTTTTGTCAATTTTCTGTTAATTTTATTATGATTCTTTAAATTTGTGTTTTAAATTTAGATTTTGAATGTGGTACTATGTGTTTTTTTTTTTTTTTTAAAAATCAATATGGGCTTGGCCCATTTAATTTTTTAGATTTTTTTTAAATTTGAATTTGGGATCAATTAAATTAAAATCGGACTGAAATCAAATCAGAACCGTAAAATCAAACCGAACTAAATTGAAATAGTTTTGTTCGATTTTGATTATAAACCCCCAAATCAAAATTATCAGTTTAGTCCAAATTTTTCGGATAAATCGAACCAATTACACTCCTACTCATAATTCAAATCAATATCGAATTCCTTAAAAAAAGGAATAAAGATCTGGACATGATATAAGTTAATATTTTTTTAATGTCTAAGTCAACCGATATTGTCGAGAAATAAAAAATAAAGACCATTAGACTTTTCTAAAGAATGTCTTATATCTTAAAAAATAAAATGGGATCATTTTATATAATGAGATAGAATCTCATTTGAATTTTATCTTTTCATTTTTAAAATAAAGATTAGATTAACATTTGGAGTGGTCAAATAAGCTTAGTTATTATATTCCTATGGAGAAAGTCTTTGTACATAGATATTAGAAACACAGATCGAATATAAATATGTCCAAAACCGTTAAATGCAAATAAAATTTACATCCAATAATTTCAAACACATCTATATCCTGATGTATCTCTAATATCTGCATACCTATCATTACTTATTCCTTAAAAAAAATGATTGCCTTGCTTGACTTTCAGGGGAGAGTAATGATGAGCCCTTCTGCATATGGGAGGCCCTCACGGCAATAGACTAGCTTCTCATGTCGTTTTTGTTCTTGTCGGGTATCTATGTAGTACTACGCGTCCGAGAAAAATAATTGTAATCGGTTATTATTTTTATTCTTGTTGATCTGTTTCGAGTGGTAATGTGAGAGAGAGAATTAAATTGCGAGTTTATTTTAAAAAATATATATTACTTTTTAAGATGACATATAAAATACTTAGTGATACGCTATTTATAATTAAAACAATAATTAATTATAAATAAAAAGTTAACAACATATGTGATAGTAAAGAGCTCGGATCAAATGAGCCTATTATAAGAGTTATTCTATTATTGGTGTGAGCCTATTCATTAGAAAGAGAGTAATTATGTTACCCATTGACGACTCACGAGATACAATCACGGGACAATCTCAACATATAAGAAAAAAGAAGAAGGGCACACATGATTTTTTAAATTGCGAGTTTAGTTTTAAAAAAAATATATTACTTTTTTAAGATGACATATAAAATACTTAGTGATACACTACTTATAATTAAATCAAAAGTTAATTAAAGGTAAAAAGTTGGCAACATGTGTTATAGTGAAGAGCTCGGATCCAATGAGCCTATTATAAGAGTTATTCTATCATTGTTGTAACCCTATTCATTAGAAAGAGGCTAATTATCTTACCCATTGATGACTCACGAGATAAAATCACGGGACAATCTCAATATATAAGAAAAAAGACGAAAAGGGAGCATTCTCTTGTTAATTTGTGGAACAGAAGAAGAGCATGTGTGACTATAAGGAGCTCTCTATATTTTGAACCAAATTAAGAAAGAATTTTTACTTTTCTACTTAATTTAAGGAGCCACATTTTTTAATATTTTATACATTAAACTCTTTATTCTATTCTTATTTTATTAAAATATTCTTTATTTTTTTTATCTTTCATATTTAGTTCAAATGGCTGGAGAAGAAAGAAATGGGAAGAAAAATATAAAGAGACCACAATAACTTCTCAAACATAAAGAGCTATTGTAGGATTTACAGAATAGTGAAGTCATCAAGAGAGATTGGTAAAGAACGTATTTGGAAGAATTATTTTTCAAAATAGAGAAGGAAAATTTTTGAGGAAGCATGTGAATGCTTTTAGCCTTAGGTTAGTATTTTTTTTTGTAAATTATTTATTTGTCTCATTTAAAGGAATTTAAAAGGTATAAAATTTATGTTTGAAAATTAAAAAAAAACTGACTAGAGAGGAAAAATAAGAAAAAATATCATATTTTGACTTATTATTTGTTTTTTTAAATATAATTTTATACTTTTTTAAATATATTTCTGAGAAAAAAATTACAAACAAATTTAAACAAGACAAAAAATAAGAACACAACAATTTAATAATTAACACAGTATCAAATCTCAAATCAATAGAAGTTGGAGAAAATATTTGCCCTCTCTTGGACCTACAATTTTATTTTCATGTCATAGAAATTTTAAACTTAAAATACCCTATTACCCTTTTTATACCCCTGATTAGAGGTATAACCTGTCTGGTTTTGATCTGAATTAAAAAAAACTCAAATCGAATCAGAAATTTGAATTTATAATTTTTCAAATAAAAACCAAATCGAAATATTTCGGTTTGATTTCTTCGATTTCAATTTAGTTTGATCCGATTTTCGATTTAGTTACATCAAGCAAAATGTGATAAAAAAAATTAATTTTTTAATTAAAAAATAAGTATTTTCAATATCAAGAGGTCAAATCCAATATAAAAAAATACACATTGTAGAAAATCAAAAAAACATAAAGATTATACCGGTCCTATTTGATTTGGTCTATTTTTTAGGACTAAAAAATAGTTACAAATCGAACTATTTTTTTTAATACACTTAACTAAATTGAATCGAACTAATTTAACTAAAAAATAAAATAAAATTATTAATTCGATTTGATTCTCTGATTGATATATCAGCTAATTGATTCTCTTCCGTCTTTCCCAACTCTCGCTTTTGCCTCTAACTACCACTGCCAATTTGTCAACCTGTGACCTCATATATACATACATATATATATATAGTTCCCTTCTAACAAGGGATTTCTCATTTTGAGAAAATGAGTATTTCTTATTTTTTGATTATTTGTTAATGATCCGAACTGTTCAATATGTTTAAAACATGTTTTTAAGGATACTCTTGAAAAATTGATTTCAAAAAATATCGGGAAGGGCTTATCTAAGCAATTTTTTATAAATGCTGACAGAAACTGTTTTATAAAAAATTAATTGGATCAAACCCTTCCCGGTAATATTTTGAACTGATTTCATACGAGTATCCTTAAAAACACGTTTTAAACACATTGAACAGTTTGGATCATTAATATTTAATCTAAAAATAAAAAATTCTCTTTTTAACAAAATAAGAAATCTCTTATTAGAATATAGACACAGACACTTTCAATGAAAAGAATTTATGCAAATTTTTGATGTTCCAATGACAGTGAGATTTCACCACATATGTTGTCGATGCCAGCAGTTTTGGTAGCTGAAAATGGAGAGACATTAATAAGGCATTCACTGGAGTTTAACTGAACCATAATGGCGCAGTTGAATGAAGCTCCACTGTCACAAAAATGCTGGTTAGGAGAGAGAGAGAGAGAGAGAGAGAGAGAGAGAGAGAGAGAGTCAAACTTTGTAACTTTGGAGAGGTTAGGTTGCGGTAGGTTAAGTCTGTGCATATAATATTCGTTCATAAATTCGAAAATAATTGTGTTTTGTATGCATGTTAAGTTTCACATGCAGTCAACTATTTTAAATATAATTGTGTTTGAATTTATGCACAAAAAATTATATGCGTAGACTTGTAACATTATTTTTATGCTAATTGGTAGTTCGCTTGAACAATATTTCTATTTGTTTGATTGATTTTTTAGACTATTCTGAATTTGTTGCACTGTCTAAAGAGAAAGACTACAGAACTGTAAACCCTGATAGACCGGTCGAGCGACTTATAACTAGCTCGAACGGGCTTTAATACTTTGTAACTTTTTTGATTTAGAGGTTTGTTCTTCTTAATTTTCAAATTTAAAACTTACTAGGTGTTCTCAATTCTTATGAGTCTATCAATTTATATAAAAAATTTCTCTGACTTTAATTAATATCTCGTATGTGGACGATAAGGTTGGTTCACCCAAAAAATAATTAAAGTGCTCATAAATTAATTCAAACATTATGAATTATCAATAAAAAAAATTTGTGTTTCAATGTATGAATAAGTGTTGACTAAATATAGTAACCTCTAGCGTTGATTTTTTGACATCCTACCAAATACTTTTTATGTTAATTATTTGACATTCCCCCAAATAATTTTTTAGTAAAATAAGATAAGTTCTTTTTTAATAAAAGAAATGAGATAAGTTTGTCATTGGAGTTTATGAAGAATTATTAAGCGTGTGATTATTTTAATCTATTGTGCAATGTGTCATTTTGCTAAACATCTATTGGCAGAAAGAAGTAAAAATTACAAAATAATCGAGGGATTAAGTAATGTGATCCTCTGAACTTTCGGGGTTTGAGATGAAGATTTAGATGTTTCTAAATTGAGGGATTAAGTAAAAAATATAAAATAATTAAGGAATAACGTCAAAGTAGACGGGGCTTCGTAATTATGATAAATCAGAGGGTCAAACTTTCATCATGAAATTTCCAATTTTTTCCCCTTCGTAACGGATCTTCAAATTTATAAATTCACGACACTTTTTGAATTTTTTATGAAACTAATTAGCTTCGAACATATTTCTGAAACTAATTAGCGAAGTAGGGCCGAACTAAAATAATCTTTAAAAGTAGAGCAAAACGCCATTTGGATTTATGTTTTTTGATGACATAGCATAATTATTCCAACTTGAAAATTGCACTGAAGTTTTACGCTATTTCTATTCGCGTTTTTCAAAAAGGCCATTTGAATTGGCGTTTTTTAAGTGTACATGGACACTTGAATTGACGTTTAAAATATTTACACGGACACTCTATATTTTTAATTTTTAATTGATGTTTTTTCGGAAAAAAATAAACTTCAATCAGTTTTGAAATTAGTTTTTTAATGGTGGATTTAATTATCTTGTGTGTGGGAAGGGAGAAGAAAGAAAAAAAGACAACTGAGAAAGAGACCAAGTTGGGTCGCAGTGGATAGAATTGTAGACACTTGAAAAATACCAATTCAAATGGATTTTTTAAAAAACGTGTATGAAAATAGCATACAATTTCAGTGCGAGTTCCACGCTAGAAGATGTAAATTTAAGTAGCGTTTTACCTTATTTTTAAAAATTATTTAAGTTCGACTGTATTTCGTTAATTAGTTTTAAAAATATCCATATTTAGATAAAAAGTCCACACTTTTTAAGGACTTGGTAAGAAAAGGAGAGAGGGGGAGAGAGAGAGAGAGAGGAGCGAGACGGCACCGAAAAAAAACGAAAGGTTAGTACTTTGTTAGATAATCTTCGGGAATCTCTATGCTGCACTGATTCTTTGCGCATGGTGACTACTATATCTGTATAGATTTACGGGATTTACTGTTGTTGTTGGTGCTTTGTGTGCAGTAGCAGCAAAATATGGCTTCAGATCGGAAACTTCACGAATTTGATGAGGTCAATAAGCACAACAAAACCGACGATTGCTGGCTAATTATATCTGGAAAGGTCTGATCTTTCTTGATTTTGATTTTTTTTTTTTGTATCTAATCATGTGATTTTTTTTGGTTTTGTTTTGCCTTTTCTGTAATCAGGATTGGTTCGTTTCCTCTACTTGATTATCCATGTGTTGGATCCTTCCTTTGTGACTTGTGAACTAACTAGAGTGATAATGTTTTAGCTGAAATGCTATGTGCGTGGTTGGTTGTAGATTGAGAGTTGATGTGATGTGGGCCACACTTTGAATGATTTTGTTCATGTATACCTTTTGCCCGAGCCTTTTGTGGAGGAAGGGCTTCGTACGGTACTCGATCTTTGGATCAATGTCACACCCTCCGCCCTTAGGCTTGTAACGACAGCAACAATTAACAATCTTTGATGCTCCTTGTTTTACGGGTTTCAAATCATCCTTCTATGTGCTTATTTGGTTCTTCTTGCTCCACTTGATGTTTGTATGTATCTTCTCTCTCTCCCCACCGACGACGTAATTAAACAAAACTTTTTTGGGTAAAAATAGGGTATGGAGGCTTGTAGCACTGACCATGTTTCAATCAATAAAAGGATAAGTTCATGGTGCATAAACTCTAGAACAACCATGTAAGGCTTGTATAATATGCAGTTGAGGGATGCAAGGCGCCACATCATCTTTGGGAACCCCTTTTAACTTGTTTATCGTTGACAAAATTGATAATTAATGTTTTAAGACAGCTATTGATCCAAAAAGGAGGAGGAAATGGGGCCACTAACTAAGGCTAGTGACACACACTTGGGATTGGTATATTTTCATGAGCAAATGATCAAGTGGGAACCCCGGAAAGGCTCTGCAGTTCAAATGCCTAAGAAGCTGTGTGATAATTTATTGTTAGAAGTCCACACCCACTTATCTTTTGAAGATCTTTAAATTGCCATACCCATTGAATATTTCTTCTTTCGGAAGCCTTTACGTTTCTTCCTTTGGTAATTTTATGGAATATAGTGCTTGGATCTGCCTTCATTATATATTTCTTGCTCCAAGGCCATTGAATGTTTTTCGGAGTATAGTTTTAGTTACAACTATGGGTGGACTCTGGACAAAGAAAATTCTACAGGAATTTCAATGACATGGACTAGCTTGGCTCATAATACTTTGATGGTAGAAGTACATCTTATAATGACGTATCAAGTATGGTAGGTTTATCGAAGTTGTCAGTGTAATGCACTACCAACTTCCCCTTTTTAACTGAAGCTTAGTAGAATTTGATAGCTTGGGAAGCAGGTTTTGGTCGTTCATATATGAAATATTTTTGGGTATTGGCCTAGCGTTTAATCTTATTGAGGAGTCTTATTTTGTTCAGAAATGTCTCTACAGAGGCATTCCGGACTGACTACAATACTACGACTACAACACAAGTCGTGAGCGATAGCGAAGCCAATCCAGATGCAGTCAACTAATGCAAGCCTACTCAACTAATCTCATGAGCAAAGGCCTGTTCGTTCAAACTGCACTGTTTCTTGTGTTTCATTGAAAGACAAGCTCTTCCCTACCCGTTGTTTAGTGGTTTCACAGAGCAGTCTCATTGTTGATGAAACAGTGAGAAATCCTATTTCCGGAGTTTTTATTTTCTCAAATACTATATGTTGCTTCTATTCAAAGGCTGGAGGGATAGATTTTTGAATTTCTTACATGTGCAGATTAATAACAAATGTTAAGTGTAAGGTGCCTGGCATTTGAGAATTTAGATTTACCGCTAAAAGGAACGGTTCCTCTAATCCTGAGGTGAGGGTGCGAGACTGTTTAGGGTCCATGTTATGACTAAGGATCTAAGTCATGTCTTTTCCCTCCCCTGAAATGGACAGTTCCACTAGTACTCTTCTCAGGCTGTCTGACTTTTGCAACATTCAAATTATGTTCACAGTACTCAATTTATCTTCTTCTGAGTTTCACATTACTGTATCAGGTTTATAATGTCACCCCATTCATGGAGGATCATCCCGGAGGTGATGAAGTCTTGCTAGCTGCAACTGGTAATGCTTGTTTTACTTCTTTCCGACTTGTCTCCTCTATGCTGGATGCCTGGCCGTCGAGCATGACATTCTTTCGTCAAAAATTTGCAGGAAAAGATGCGACAAACGATTTCGAAGACGTTGGCCACAGCGATTCAGCTAGAGAGTTGATGAACAAGTATTACATTGGTGAAATAGATCCCTCAACTGTTCCCGCTAAACGCAATTACATGCCTCCTCAGCAAGCTCCATACAACCCTGACAAGACATACGAGTTCATTGTTAAGATTTTTCAGATCCTCATACCCCTCTTGATCTTGGGTTTGGCATTTGCTGCTAGGCAATACACCAAAGAGAAGTGACCCATTATGTGCTCATCTGTGTTATTTTGGTGGATTGATTGAAAGAATAATCGGCTGTTTTTGTTTGTTCATGTTCTGGGCATGCTATGACAGCTGCAAACTATTATTTGACTTGCAACAGTAGTGTTCTGTTGAATTTTGATTGAATTGCTGCAATCGTGTCAAAATATTTTAACTCAAAACAGCCGATCACTTGACTCGTTTCATAGGGTTTGGAACAACATCAATGTCGATGTGGTAATAAAGAATTGTCAGTTTTATGTTAAATTTGATAGATAGCCGATCATTCGACGTTACTTTTTAAGACTTCATGTCAAAGAGTGGTTTTGACATGAAAAATAACCCTCTTCCGTTAAGGGTCATTGTCTTAACAATGACCCGATATTGAGTCTCTTAACTTTGTATTCAAGACTCTGAAGTATTGTTATTTTCAGATGAATTTTAAAATATCATCAATGCGTGACAGATACATATAAGATCTCTCTTGCTGCCAAGCGAAGGTGAGATATAGGTCTATTCACGGTTTTGAAGTAATGTTGTATGAATTGAGAGTTGATGGGATGCAAAATCACACTTTGAATTATTTTGTTTTATCTATATCTTTTTCCCAATTTCAAAGAGATGGGATATATGCCTACCAATCTAATCACGGCTCTCAAGTAATGTTGTATAGATTGAGAGTTGATGTGATGTAGACCACACTTTAAATTTTTTTATTTCGTCTATACCGTCTGCTTGAGCCTTTCAAGGAGAGGGACACAAGCCTACCAAAATATTCACAACTCCCAAGTAATGTTGTATGGATTGTGAGTTGATGTGATGTGGACCATACTTTGAAGTAAATTGCTACTCACCCCGCCAGACAAAAGTCAAATCGCTACTCACCCCAGATAAAAGTCACACCCCTCTCCAACAACTACCCAACTCTTTTTATATAATTACAAAGATGCCATCTCCTTTTTCTTCTTCTTCTCCAAATTACAAAAAATCAAATTCCCCTTTTACATGTAAATTACAAAAATGCCACCTTTTTTTTTTCCTTTTACTATTTCACATTGATTTTAATAAAAAATAAAATTTAAATAATAATAATAATATGTACTTTTTAAAAAAAATTAACTGTTGAACTCTTTATTTTCACACTAATTCTTTATTTTATTTGTAATAATTCATAAAATTGGAGATCGCAGTTAGTTTTAAAATATATCAATTAGCCAACGTTAAATTTTTTTATTTTTTTAACCAATAAATTTTTTATCTTCACACTATTTTTTTATTATTTTTGTAAAAACCCATAAAGTTGAATATCGCATTTAGCCCTTAGAATTTATTAATTAAGGTATAGTTAAAATTTTAAATTATTTTGACCAATTCACAGTTTATTGTGTATTTTTATTTTTAAACTAGATATTTGTTAGGCTTTTGTGTTATAATTTACTTAAATATTTTGCAGGTATCAAAAAGTTCACTAAATAAAAAAATTTACGGAGATGATAATAAATAATAAACATAAAACAATTTAATCAAGTTGTGATGTAGTTCAAGTGTAAAATTTTTTCAAGGTTCAAGTCTTTGAAAATATGCATCCTTAAATACTCAAGCTACTGGATGTAGCTAACCCCACTAGTATACTTTATGTTTTAAGTCGTGACATGCTTAATTATTTGATGCGTAAATTATTTTTTATTTAAAATTTTGAAAAAGTAATTTTTTTATTTATCGGCCATAAAAAAAAATTCTAAAGCTTTAAACTTTAATAGTTCCCACCAACCACTAGAAATGAAGAGGACAAAAAAGACTTAAGAAAATGAGACTTTTCTACACAGATTATATCCAGTCAAAATTCTTAACCTTCGGCACAAAAAAAGGGGTGAAAAAAAATAAAAAAAATTTAAGTACTACAGAATATTTAAATATTTGAAAAATATATATTTAAATATTCGCACTTAAATTTTTAAATATCACGAAACACTTAAAAAATTAAAAATAATAATATTTTTTTAAAAACCAAGCTCACGGTTGATCTTTAAATATCATTTTTAATTAATGATGAAGTTTTTATATTTTTCAAAATTAAAAATTTACATAACACAATTTATTTTAGTACCACACAAATACTCAAAATAAAAAATAAATAAAAAAATCTGAGCATTTTTAGAACAAGTCCCCCAGCATGAAATATGAGGGTTTGTTTTGTAAAATTGCCCATGGACCCCACCTATTTTGTTTGGGTGGGGGGTGCGGCAAGTAGCAGGTCCCCACTTTGAATGATTTTGTTTGGTCTATACCTTTTGCTTGAGCCTTTCAAGTTCATAGCTCTCAAGTAATGTTATATAGATTGAGAGTTGATGTGATGTGAACCACACTCTGAATGATTTTGTTTCATCTTATATCTTCTGCCCAAGTCTTTCAAGAAAGAAGGGCTCGTACCATACTCCATCTTTAGGCTTGTAACAACAACTGTTAAACGTTCCTTCAGATTCTTCCTCTTGACAATAACTGGCATTTCAAGAAACCCAAGACCACATTGGCTGGTCTAAATTCTTCTGTCAGTCTCTCAAATTAATCATTATCTCTGCTCAGCTCAACTTAGTCTGTGCAAAGGTGAGTGAGCCATCAGTTCGGGTACAAAATATTATCATTACTGTCAGAATAATTAGACAATCAATCCGTAATCGCAATGATCCAATCACAAGTGCGCTATTTTACCAACTGAGCTATGTCTCCTGGGCCAAGTAGAACATGCATGAATGAGAGATGTTTTCATATTTTTTTACATGGTGCAACTCAGCCATCCAGAACTTGAACCAAATACCTCGCTCGTGAAGTAAATCATCGCACCTACGGTCCAACCAATTGAAAGAAAACCAATAGAGTACTTTTCGAGAGCGATTCATCCTTTGTACTGCACTCTCCAAGTGCAATGCAGATCTCAATTCTTCTATCTCGCAAATTAATCACTCTCTCTGCTCACCTCAACTTGGTCAGCGCAAAAGACAAGTTCCTTCACCCCCTCGAATAAGCCATGAACGATACATAAATCCTGCAACCAGAAAGTTGTGGTGGTTTCAATTTGCCTCATCATTGCCCTGTTTTATCTACCGAATCAATAACCGTCTACTTGCTCCAATCCAAAAAAACTGACCACCAGGCTCTACATAACCTGAATATACACAGATTCTGGAGGAGGAGGAGACTATGGGAAGAAATAGAGCACACGTTAAATTTAAGAAAAACTGAAGTATGGTATTACATTATTGGGATTACAAGTTGTTCAAATACCCTAGCCACCAGCATAGATTGAAGTAAAACCTAACTGGTCATCAACTATAAACACAGGAACACTCTTGAAATCCTCTATAACACATACCAAGCATACAAATAAGGCACAAAATACAAAAAACGCCTGATTTCTGTGACTCAAAGAGCCAGAGACATGGGCAAAGCATAAAGCTTCGAAGCTGCTCCCCCGGTCCAAAAACCACGTCAGCTCCCCTTCAGGCGAAACCATTTGAACAGGGAACAAACTAGAATTCTGAACACTGCCCAACACTGCATTCACTGCATTGGCTTTACCACAAGCATGATATTTGCAGAGGAGTTGATTACCAGAAAAGAGAAAGTATACCTTCGAGGAGGTGGTTTTGGGGAGTCCTCGTCAACTATATACTCAAGAACATCTTTAAATCGTCTATAACACATACCAAGCACACAAATAAGGCACAAAATACAAAATAAGAGTGATTTCTGTACTATGTATCCACTCAAAGAGCCAGAGGCATGGCCCAAGCACTAAAGCTTCGCAGCTGCTGCCCTGTCCAAAAACCACGTCAACTCCCCTTCAGGCGAAACCATTTGAACAGGGAGCAAACTAGAATTCTGACCACTGCCCAACGCTGCATTCACTGCATCGGCTTTACCAGCTCCTGCTACCACAAGGGCAATATTTGCAGAGGAGTTGATTACCGGAAAAGTGAAAGTAATCCTTCGAGGAGGTGGTTTTGGGGAGTCCTCAATAAAGGACACCCACCGCTTGTCCTCTTGGTCAAGAGGGTGTCCGGGGAATAGAGAAGCCACATGTCCATCTGGGCCCATACCTAGTAGCATGAGATCGAATTTTGGAAACCCACTAGCCTGAGATAAATCTATTGTGTTTATCTTAACCAAATGTTTGACACAGGTTTCATAGTCCTCAGCTGCACCCTCTGCTGATAGTGCATCGTTGATGGAGTAGACATTACCAACGGGAATTGGTACCTGGCCAAGTGAGGGAAGAGGTGAAGAGTTCCACATAGCTGAAATTATTGAAGGTAGCATAAGGTAGTACGGAACATAGAGGAGGAATATGGTCGTAGCATGCTAGATTTTCTTATAAACTCACAGCCAAAACTACATACAGAAGACAGAAAGGCAAGAGGGAGCCTGATCAATTGCAATTACTGAAAGATTCTAACACGTTTAAGTTGCCAAAGCAGGACGCCGTAAGGGCACATTTTCGATGCTAATGTTCGTATTCTATTCTTGAAAAGTAAGATATTACATGTCTTGGTTCTCATAACTGTTGTTTTTCCCCATGTTTTGTAAGGGCTGCTAAGGGATAACTCTTGGCAGCCTTAATGGCTATGTATATGTGTTCGTATAGATAGCATAGGTTGTGCAAGTCTGATAAAGAGAGAGCATGGTGATGATAGAGAACCAGAGTGAGGGAGTAGAGTTGAGGTTTTCGTTTTCCTCCTTCAAGAGTTCTTTCAGCCTTATTGGTTGTATCTATAAAGCAAAATTTCTCCCAAGTAATGTTCCTCTAATTGTGTACATGATTCCCCTGATTCCTCTCACAACCCATAAGCGGTACAAATGAATGTAATGATATTAATGGCGGGTTTTGTCTTGCCCGATGTAGCAAACACAACAACACACACAGTAACCATAGATAGAAAACCCAACTTGCTATGCATAGGATAGAAAACCAAAGCGTGGTATCAGATTGAAGCTCATTTGGAGCATACCATGGATAGAAAACCATCGTTGGCGAGCTTATAATTGCTATCTTCATGATCCTTTGGAACCACTCTCTCGTCCACCCAAAATACTCGCCATTTCGACCACTCCACCGAATCAATGTATGGAGCTTCTACTAGTTTCCTGAATTTCCAACAGCAACCAATTATACAAATACACTATGAACTTAGTAAACCTAACAGAGACAGAGACAGAGACAGAGACAGAGATTCTGTCATTCATTAGTTCATCCCCCAAGCAGTTACAGCACTTTCTTGTATACAGAAAAAAAATCTACTGCCCTCACCATTTTAACTAATCTAACCACTTACTCAAGAAGTAATTCGGCTGAACTGACCATGGTTACCAACTCCACCGCCACTGACCATTTCGAACTCAATCATCCCTTTTCTTAGCAATAAAACAGAAGAGGAAAGTTCATAATCAGCAAAGAAAAAAGATTAGGCCTTTCACCTGAGCGATTTGATTAGCGAACCACCAGACAAAACAACGGTGAAAGCACCTCTCTCTTTCGTAAACTTATCCGACAGATCGGCGGTATATTTCGCCAGAGACACCGCCAGAGCTTCCTCCGAATCGAACACCTGTACCTTCCCTTTGCCTTTCTCGGTCGCAATCTCAGCCATCGAAGATCTCGCTCTGAAATGCAATCTCTTGTGTTCTGCGCCGATCACTGAAACCCTAGCGACAGTCTTCGGGGCGAAAAATTGCAAGATCGGCGGCGTTCCACGAAAGGGCCGTTGGAATGTGCTCAGGTTAGTAGCAAGAGTGCGAGGGCAGGAGGCCATTTCCGCGGCGCCCTTCCCGTATATATATAGATTTGTGAAAAGCAACGATTGGTCAACGGTAGCAGTTGGACGTTAATCGGAGTTTCAACGTTTTGGGTTTCAATTAGGTGTGAGGTGGCGTGGCGTACGATGAGGGGTCGCTTTCGTGTTTGACACGTGGTGTTGGAGACTAGACGACAACTTAATGCCTTGTTTGGTTGAGTGACTTTTCATCCAAAATCAAATTAGATTTTGTCGGCATAATCAACGAATCAAGTGGTAGATTAGTGTACTCTGATATGAATGACCTGATAAGATTTTATCTAACACGTCATTTACTATCTGATTATCTGATGTTGATATTTGCTCTTCAAACAAAAGAAAATGTTAATATTTGTTGCAACTGATTTTTTTGGATAAAAAAATCCTCCTTTTGTCTCAACACTCACAAATTTTGAATTGTGGAACTGAAAATAACGGGAACACTGGTATGGTATCAGTTATCACTCCATCAATAGTTACATGGAGAATTTATAAATTTTAAGTAGAAAAAGATATTTAAGTAAACAATTCGCAAAGAGTATTGTATTTTTTTAAGATGGACCTACATGCTTAATTGCTTATACACTTAGAATCCCGTTGGAATTTGTTTCTTTGTCGTGTATAAGACTCGTGTAGTTTGGTTGTGTTGGTCTTGTTATTGGTTTTGGTTAGATGTTCAATTTCATGAATTCATATTCTCGTTAGGAATGTATTTCTCAGTGATGGTTCTTCTCTATTATTAAGACTCCCTCGGGTTAGATAGTGACTGCATTAAGGTTTTTAAAGTGATTTGAGAAGGTTGAAACGAAATTGGTATAAATAGAACCATTGAGACATTTGGGTTGCATGTTATCAAAGGAAGATAATAGAGTCATAATTAGAAACTCGTTGGATTAATGAACAGACGATATCTTTCAATTAAAGTGAAACCTTCAGTTGTTTCATTTCATTCACAAAACCTTCGAATTTTCAATAGAAAATAGGCTATCTTCTTCAAATCCACTAGAGACTGCAACTAATATAGAAATGTCTGATAAAAAAGATTACTAAGAAGGCCTTCAGATGAACACTCAAATATTACACAGGACCATAACGTCAACCCCTATCAGAATCAGGCCATCTTTCTATTTCTTTATCCATGTGACTCAATTTATGTTCCTTTCGTATATCAAAATCAAGCTTTGAATTAAACAAGTTGGAGCAAAGAGACTCGTACTTTACACTAATTAGCAAATGTTTTTCGACGACAGCTGAAAAGAGTAAACTTTATTGGCCAAAATGATGGGATAATGGATTTCTTATTAATAATGTAATTCATGAAGATAGTGATTTATTTAAAAATGAGTAAGCTGGTGGTATTAATAGTACCTTTTGACGAGAGTTAAAAAGGACTTAGTAAGTATTCAATTAACAAGTACTCTCAACCACATTCACAAATAAATTTTAAAATTTATTTTATCACTTGTATATAAGACTCATACCGTCGACAAATGTCTCATCCCACGTTTCGTGAGTAGTTATGCCCGAGACAAAATACATTCGAGTTATTTGCTCGTCTCTCTCTCCCTCCCTCCCTCTGTGTGTGTATATTCCATATATATCTATGATCTCGAACTTGAAAACGGTTTTACCATCTTGAAAGCAGTGCACCCATTAACAAAGCGCTCTCTCT
>JABCMJ010016970.1:0-23090 GCA_014822125.1 Arbutus unedo
ATTGACATCCTCATGCAAGAATTCTTGTATACCTTGCCTCGAAAACTAATAACAAGGGAGCCATGTCTGGATTCACGATAACATCCTAGACGTCTCAAAGAAAATTAGACAATTAGAGAGAGAAAAACAAGATGTTATTGTCACCCGAATTACCAGCTAATAGTAAAGACACTCACCTATGTACAGATCCGGGAAGTTGAGACAAAGTTTTGATAGAGCTTGAGCTGTTTCTACCTGTGTTGCATAGAACAAAAAGAAAGATGGGTGATGCCACAAACAAAAGATATTGCACAATTGTTTGAATTACCGAATACATTTGCAACATTTTCCAAAATATGCCATATTCGCCACAAACAAACAATATTGCACAATTGCTCAACTACTATCTTAAAAATTCTAGCAACAAAATTGCAACATTTCCGTTATATGCCATGTTGACCACTCATACATAATGTTCGTGCCTTCACATATGAAGCAAATATGTGCCAGCATCTCCATAGGCAACTTGGAGTTGGTGCATTGTGTGGTCGTTCCCCTTCCATGTTGAGACCTCTTTCTATACGATCCACAGTTGCAACCTCTTTCCATGCTTTCTTTTCCTTTTATTAACACCACTCATTCATCTCAATACTTTGATGCTACACTAACTTGCATAACAAATACTTAATCAACCAATGTATGCACTATCCATGCAGGAATTGTACCTTTCTTTATTGCTTCTTCTTCTAGAAATACAGTTACAAGAAGATGAAGAAATTATGCAAACTGAAATAGCTTACCTATGTTGCCTACGCCTGTACTCACTATCAACTACCCTTCATGACATCTTGATTCCAAAGTTCTATCCCAACAATTAGAGTTTGTCTCGCATTGATTACTTACCTTCAAAACTAGTATATGTCTCTGGGCAGCCTCTCTGCTCATTGCCAATTAATTTTGGGTTGGATATTTTAACGTCTAAGAAACACGTCTACGAATACGAGTACAAGTACGGGTATGATATGGGTACATCGGTACAGAAAAACCTAAAAATCTAGGGTACAAGTACAATTAGGATATGACTATAATAAATGTAGTTTTATAATTCAGAGCAATGTACCACACATAATTACGCTTCAAATAAGAAAAATAGTTAAGTCACTTGAGCAACTGAGAATCCAACATCAAATAAAAATGTAACGCCAAACTCAAGGAACAAATCAGAGTTCAATGCCATTATACTAAAGAACCTATAGACCATAATCTTCATTCGACAATGATGCTAAGTACAAAAAAGTTAGTCTTATCAACTTAGCTTCATCTATGTGTTCTGTACAGCTTTATATATTGGGCGTACTTCTGGGATATGACTAAAGCTATAGAGTAAAATTTTCGTCCATGTTTCACGTACCAAGTACATATTTAAAAGTACCATGCAAAGTACCGGCAACCAGTGTGTAACGAGTACGACATTGTTTTAGAAGTACCCATACTTCATAGTTTAACATAGTATCAAAACTAGGATTTTGAAGGCTTTTAAACAAGACTGTCTTGGCTAATTGTTCCATTGTTTGCGCTTTAAGTGCACCTTGTTTCAATATAATTCATTTGTTATGCATTTGTTATATCTCTCCAATTTTGTGTCAGGGGTCGCACGTGCAAGGGACTGTTAAAATTTGTCACACATTGATTAATTATTACTTTCAAAACTAGTATATAAGCCTAGCAGCCTCTCCAATAATTGTCAATTTGTTTTGAGTTGGATGCTTTAACACCAACAAACATCCAGTCAGCCTAGCACCTTATTTTTGTGGATGCCTCCAGTCTTGATTACAGACTCTAATGGTGCGCACCTTAGTTTCTGAAAGCTCCTTCGCAACTCACATCAAGGCTTAAAAATTAAACACGCGCCCTCATAGGCGTATAGCAAGCAAAAGTGGCTATTTTATGCTTGTGGCAGCGACTTATGGACCTCACATCACAAGTCCCCTTTTGGCATTTCTAGTTTCACCCTGTGCATAGACTAACTGGCAATGAAATATCTACATGCATTTTGTTTCAGTTAGTTTTGAACTTTAATTGGAATCATTCATCTTTCATTTTTATCTGCTATCTACAACTTCCCTTGTCGCAAAACTAAAAGATCAAATAATCCAAAAGACTTTTGTTTAAGGTTTAAAACCTTTCCTTCCTGAGAGTAGCATGACATGCCTACACTTCCGACTTCAAAAGACACGGCACTTATAAATGGGTCAAGAGTTTTGAACCTTTTGGCAGGCAGCGCCATCAACAGAACATTAGAAGCAGCAATCACATCAAAAAAACGGAGGCTCCTCTAGTTATTCCATGTTAGAAGGAATATGATCGGAAAGTATATAATGGCCCAGTGTAACTACTGTTTGCAATATGTACGCAGTCACATGAGAGTTAAACGAACTAATAAATTATCGCATTGATTTCATCCCATAAGAGTAATACACAGCTAGCACAAAGCAAGAAAACAAAATCCTGGAAAAAGTGCCCAAGCAAAACAAATCAAGAAATAGAAAGTCAGACACATACATCTGATAGAGTTGTTCTCAAGTGCTTTGATACGAATGGTTCCGCCAATGGTAGAAAGCTGCTAGATCTTGTTAATTCAATCAGACAATCCCACTGCCTGTCTAGCTCGGTAACATTTGTTGCATTTAGAATTATTACATTTAGACACTTGATCTACACGAAAAAAACAGTTGGTGTCAGTTAATTCCACCATTCATGTCATAAAGTACACAAAATATGGATGTACATGATGCCAAGGACTAAAAACAAAGATCATGGTGTTCATGGACTCACCGTCGGAATACATGCTGCAGCAGACATGCTGCCATTAGGGCACAAAGGCCAGCATATGTGATGAAGACTTCTTATATAGCTTTCAGCTAATAGAATCTATTTTTTACACCTAACCACTACACTTCACTCACCTCAGCAACTCTTGCTCCTAGCTATGTGGGGTTAGCTACAAGGACCTGCTTCATCTGGAGTATTTACCAAATAAATAAGATTTTGCTTTCTATTACATAGCATCTCAAACTAGAAGAAAAAGGAGTACATCCATTTAATGAATCCAATGGAGTAAATTATAGTCGAAATCAGACATCAAATTGTTCTAGGGCTTCTAAATTGTGGAAGACGATTGCTTGTGTAACTAAGGCTGAGTTTGAACTAAATTATTTTTCATTAAAGACTGTATTATTTGATATTTCGTAACTTTTTGTATAGTTTTAGTCAAAAATTTTGCGTTTTCTTATTCGTCTTCATGAGAGAAATTGGAAAAGTATAAAAATATAGACGAAATTAAAAAATGTTCATATGAGACGATGCTAAAGACACTAAAAAATGTGAAAAACTGTCTTTTTTAAAAACAGTTTGTCTTTAGTGAACTTTTACGGACTTTATATCATAATTTTTTACTAGATTCCTTTCAACAAGACAAATTATTAATCTAAAAAATTAAATGAGACCTTGATATAAAATGGGAAAAATTGACCAAAAAGACAGTAACGTCTATACTCAATAATTCAACGCAAAGGGAAATTTAGTTTCCTTTTCTTAGGGTATTCAAATAAGGCTTGTCCATAGTCAAACCTCCATAAGGAGAAATCTCCAACAATGGAGTTCCCGACTCCAATTTGCTATCTTTTTATAGATACTGACATCAGATATAAGATCATGCTGCGTCTGTACACCCACTAATTGTTACATAATGTCAGTATCTAAGAACAAGCAAACACGAAATCACCAATGAAATAAAGATTACAATGCATTACTATGCAACAAGGTAGCCCTTATCAAATGGAATTAAATAGACAATCTTCAAGCAATATTCCTATGACACTTGACAATGAGGATGGAAAAGTGGATGTGCTGTGCCTCGTCATCTGGGGCTGCAGTGAGAAGAAGGCGACCATGCAAACTAAGCTTTTAAAAATATCAAACGATACATTATAATTCCAGGGGCAGAGGTAGCTGGGCTGGTGGGGGGCCCGGCACCCCCAAATTTTCCGATTTCTTTTGTAAAGTTTAGGCATATTTAACCAGTTATGATATAAATAGAAATTTGGTCTCTAAAACGGTACATAAAGTAAAGTTTGGTCCTCAAATTAATACTTTTATTTTACTCTTAACAATTTTCCTCATTTTTTCATAAATCATACCTACATATGTGGGTATTCACAAACATACCAATTTTACATAATGCACTGTGTGGAAAGAAAGAATTTACAATAAAGAAATTGTGTTTCCATTGATAAAAGTTATTACTGTAGTTCGACCCCTCCCAGTCCCAAATTATCCCGAAAGATCAAGATGTTAGGAAATGAGCCCACCAACGTCTATGAAGCTATCAATACCCTCCCACGTGCAACTCGTATTGCATGTAAAGATGCAAACATCTATACATAGAGTGAAACAAAATACGAAGGGGAGAAACATAATACAAACGGGGGACAAATGCAAACGGAGAGACTTGAACCCAAGACCTACTAGGACAAAGCCTGATACTATGTTAAGTCACAATTTGTCCCAAAAGATCAAGTTGTTAGGAAATAGGCCCAACAATGTACATCAAGAAGTGGAGGATCTGTGGCTTAATACATGAAGCGGCGGTGAGAAAAGGTTGACCACACAAATTAAACTTCTTGACGTTTAAAATACACTGGATAAGACATTTTACTAATACCCTATATGAGATGGGTACTACTTAAATGTGACCATACTGAGACATTCCGGAATCTGATTCTGAATCTCATAATTGTTAATTGAAGATTTTGAATTGGTAATCTTTATAGAAATGAATAATTGATGAGGCTACGTACATAAACTGAAATGAAAAGAGGGATCTTTCTCCTGAATGAAAAGAAGAATGTGCATCATGAGATGATAACAAGAGACCTCTCCTGAGAATCAGTTCTCCATTTTCTATTGAACTAAACATCTTAATTATGTAAATTTACTGAACGTCATGATAATCAAGAGATGACCAATTTTAAGTCGCAGCAAATTTATAACCAATAATGAAACGAGTGAAAAAGAAAATTGTGTAAATTTACCGTTGAAACGTATAGTCCACTTTAGAGAGTGGAAAACAAAATCACCAAGTGTCAGTTTCCAGAAACATACCAAAGGCACATGCAGTTCGTCGTGATGCAATAGTTCGGTGATACCCTCGGGCAACTGAGCCATCTGAAATGGAAAAAAATTATTAGAGAGAGAAAATCATATGCATGCTGCAAAACTCAAGACCAAAATCAATTAAGTAGGTGTCCCTATCCAAGGCAATGTTTCAGCAGCTATTTGTTTATCAAAACTATTATTCTTAAATGTCCAAATACGTCATGCCTTGTGTAGATCAACAAGCAAGTAGATCTAGTTCACTTCTCCACCTAAATGGAAGATAATAAAATCGATCAACTTCTATGGAGTCCAACTTGCAGTGATCAGATACTGAAACTTGAATTTAATTATGCAGTGATTAAAAAACCAGGAGCCATCGACTTACAATAGTCCGATTGATTTTCACGAAAAAAGGTATCCTGCGAATTAAGAGTTCAACAAAATCTATGCCACAGAAAGATGGACACTCACATCTCTTTAGATAATTATTGGCAAAACTCACAATGGGCATATTGAGTTTCATAAACAGAAATTGTTACATCACCTCATTCCGATCCCCAGTACATTTATCGCCGATAAGATGCCTGAGATATTCTTCAAATTCTTCATCAGGAGCCTGTATTAGAAAATCAGAGATGAACGTATAGTTAGTGCCTTAGTGCTATAAATCTGCAAACTCAAATATACATATTTCCCCCTCTGAATAGCTTACTACTAAGTCAGTCCAACAATAGAAGCGAGAGCAAGTTCTAACTCTGTTAATTTAAGATTGCCACACTGAGTAGATATAATCATGTTTGCACGCTGAAACATTGAATGCTTCATGAAAAACAATAAGCACTCCGTAGAAGATTCAAATGCAACTAAAATCCAACTAATCAATCACAATTAATGACCTCTTCTATACACACATATGCTTGCAAGCACACTAACTCCCACCCCCCCCCCCCCCCCCCCCCCCCCCCCCCCAACCCACCCATCCAGTGTGCCTGCACACATGCACGTACACGAGACTCACCACTCTAACCCCAAATGCTTTTGCAACGCCTGCAACAGTAACATCAGAGTGCAACGGGCCAACACCTCCATATATGAAAACCTGCAATGACCAGCTCAATTTTGGTCCACAGAAAGAATCAAGCGTTAGACATCCAAAAACCAATAACTTACTTCATGCGAAGAATACCCAGCAAGTGCTCTTTCTTTCTTTTATAAGGATGAAAGAACTCTAAACAAACTGCATTTACCATATCATTTTCAGACTTCCGCCGTTCAACTTCTTCAGCTACAGAATCTATCTGGATTAAGAAAGACCATCATAAGGAATGGAATTCTAAAGAAGTCATTCAATGGTAGTGTAATAGCATTTGAAGTCATCATTTAGAAAATAAAATGCCTGCCTTCATTAGACAGGAATATTTGGTTACAGTTTGCTAGACAATTGCAAAAGTTCGAACTGTTCTGTTAAGGAACTTCTAATGTCAAGTTGTCTTTAATATGGGCCAACGAAGATTCACTACTTGATTAATGGAACCAAGCCGGAGGAAGAAGTAGAACACCCTACCTCTTTAGGCAATTATCCTTTATTTATCTCTAGGCACTCGGATACGAAAGCATCTCAAACTCTATTATGGCAAAATATCTTATGCACAGTGCATTTATGGCAATACCTCTCCAGGGAAAATCAACAAAAGGCCAAAAAGGTTCTAAAGATGATGCTATCTTTCACTGTAAGAGGAATACTGGAACAATGTTAATCAAATTCAACCCATGCACGATGATAGGGACCACTTCACTAGAGTTTAGGTAGGGAGACAAGCAAGAAGACTTCCTCAAGAAGATATGGACCATCCACGTCATCTCCATTATGAATACCGGTCACGACATGCCATGTCAGCCTCATGAGATGACACTTGGGCAAATAAAAGGCCTTGGGCGACCACTCCTTTCAGAGAGAAGTTGATTTACCTTGCAATCAAGGAGATGAGCCGGAGAAAGAAGCAATTTACTTGGTTCAGAAAATGTAAATCATTTTCAAAACTTAAGGAAAGGGCATGCCACACAGATAATAGTAGTTAACATGTATCTGAGTTAACTAAAGGATCATAGCGGGTCAGCATAAACCGTCAAATTTACTTATACTGCATGCCAGGACAAAAGGAAATGGCATATGCTATTAAATGCTCATACTTGTATCAAAGTTATAATGCCACAAATTACTAAGACATCTATGTCAACGATTATCTCAAAACAACTTACATCATTTCGGACCACAGCAATTTGTGATACTGTCCAGCCTATAGAACAGAGCTTTCTACACAAGGATGGTCCCAATTGGTCCGCAATACTGCCAAACCTGAGCTATGGAACCAATAGAAGACATCAGATACTATGTAATAATGAAGGCAGGATTAATACATGAACACGTGAGTCACCATAACTGACAATATTCATGGAAGTATGAAACTTGAAATTAATGAACTCTGAAAAAAGCTAGGCATATTAGTCCTCTAATATGTTGAGAACTATTCAACTACATCTGGGACCCTCGTATCTACGTCCAACTCCTATAACAAAACATAGAATTCCCAAGATAACATGTCAAACACTTCTATGTCAAAAGGCTACAATCCTTGGCTACGTCATTATCAAATGTGAACAGCAATAAAATTGTATAGCGGAAAGAAAATCACCAAAGCCCCCAAAAGAAATTAAGTTTAAAGAGCTAATACACATTGATTTAGAGTGGGATTCAGAAGGAAATGAACATTAGGTCGTTAAAAATGATGAACTACAATCAAATAGAGCCGTGTTTGGAAAACCCCAACACAGCAACCCTATAATCCATGGCCATGTCAGTGTTAAATGGGTGGACAGAATAAAATTGTATACTGAAAAGAAAATCACCAAAGCCCAAAACAGCAAATCTAATATAATTGAATTAGTGCCTCAGCTCATAGAGAGACAATAAAGAACGGACGACAGAGTCAGAATAATGTGGAACAATAGCAAAAGTACACAAGTGTCCAAAACCAAAGGTAAAAAATCCAAGGATGCAATCGTCAAAATCATGGATCAGATAAAAATAGGATCAGACAAAAAAGGACAGCCACTCCAATGCTAATCATGATAACAGAAGAAGTGACTTAGAAAAGGTAAACCAACGTGAAGAATGATTCAATTATAACAGTTGGACAAAAAGAAGGGACATACAGAATCTCATCCATACATGCGAAAAAGCAATAAAGAACAGTACCATGACGATACAAGTGATTCAAACTAGGTAAATTAGTATGGAAACTATTAATAAAACTGTGTAATAATAAGGATCTTACAGAATCTCATCTCCGACAGCAATGACTGAGGCTTTTAGCATGCCATTTTCATGCACATCCACACTTTTCAAGCCATTACCAACAGCAGGAAAACATCCAGAAACAGGGGGAGAACACTTCTTCGCTCGTCCTGCCCTTTCTAGTCTTCCGTCTGGAAGCAGATATGCAGGTCTAAAATTTTCTTTGCTATTGTCGGAGTTTTTAACACCCAATAGTGCATTTGGAACAGTGTCATGGATGCTCCCGATTGAAGTATAACTGTGAAAGCAAAGAAAAGAAGAGAAACCACATTTACAGTATTAAGCAGCAAGTAGATCCCAGTTTGACTTCAAGAAGGCAATGCCAACACATACTGGCATCACAGATCAAAACAAGAACTTCTAAGGACTAAAAGCAAAAAGACAAAAACATGGAGAAAAAATGTAGAAAGATTTTCCGAGCCATAACAAATGAATAATTACCCTTGATCATACAAACTGCAGTATCGAACTTTGCAAGTTAAGAGAAATGCCCAAACGTCTCTGTAACATTAGCAGAACAAAGTTAATCCTCATTTTTAAGGATAAAAACAAAGTGGTCTAAATAACATCTCCAAACTCCACAAATAGTGCATGACTGCGTACATAGGGACAAAAACAATTGCTAAAAGGGATTATAAAGGTCCCCAACAAGACTGAAGTGCCTGATACAACATTCACAGCTTGAAGCAATTATGGTCACACATTAACAGCAGTTCTTGTTCAATTAACTATTAAAAGGTGCCCATAAAGGGTAAGCTCAAGGAGAAACCAGAAAGGATAATGAAAAGAAGGGAGAAACTTTATTCACAGCATAGCACAATGCCAACATGATTACAGAGGAGAAGTATCACTCTAGAAAGCAAGAGGGAAAGAAAAAGCAAGAATCCAGTGGAAATGGAGAATAGAGCAAAAAAGCTTTGCTATGATACCAAGTCAAAGCATTGAACGATGAACCAATTGCCTATGAGTGAAGAGGCTGCCCAAGCTCATACAAATGTTTTGAATGTGATATTGACCCATATGGGACAAGCTCTAACATACTTACTATGGAAATGCACGCCTTCAATGGCATGAAGGTTTTCTGGATTACTTAAAAGCTTGGCATTGTTTGATTCACCAATTTCAAAGCTCTCTATCGACATACAACAGTTTTGACATGCTAACCATAGTGAAGTACTTTTCTTAATAGTATTTGTGTTTGTGAAAGAAATTGCTCAGCTTACTGAAGTTACAATAACTGGAACTTTTCTGAATTATGTTGTCTAATAATTTCTACGGAAAATCAGTAAAGTAGTAACTCTGCTTCCAAAAAGTCCAATCTGTTCTGGCACTGGAGAAAAAAATGCTAAATTAAACGACTTTAGTGCATCTATATGTGTACATAAAGCATTCAACCTTATAGTACATGAAGATACCTGTATGACCAATCCAAGATGGGATTCACTCTCATGAAAGGTGGCCATCCAGGCGAGCTAGGGGAGAATTGTTCCTGGCCTACCTGCAAGACAGTGGCGGGATGTAAACGGCACAATCTTGCTTTCAAGCCTCTAAAGAACTTCACTACAATTTTCAACAATTTAGTTAAAAGAGATAATTAACAAAAAAAAAAAAAGCAATTTTATACCGCAGTAGGATCCCCGATGCGAACACCAAGAAAAATAGCTCTTATAGGTTTAGCCTTTAGGAGAGCCTCCAAACCAGACTTGAAATCTTGGCGAATGATATCCAGTTGCAAACCATAACTGCTCAATGAGAAACGGGTTTCATCAATATGACAAAATGCTTCAAAATAGAATATACCTAGAACACAAATGTTTCTCAGCATCGCATAATGAAACTGGACAGGAGGGCAAACACACAAAATACAAATAAATGAGAAAGCACCGTGAAAACATAATAAAACAATTGCCTTTCTTACATAGAGGCTGTTTCATAAGTGAACGAGTTAATTTCAGGAAAGGCAGAAGAGCTCTCAAAATATATGGTTCGTATAGGAAATGAGAATTCACGATCACTGAGATCCCCATTGCAATGAATTTGTTCAGATTGATGCAAAAAATAACCAGCTCGGAGCAGATGTAACAAAACCTACACTTGCGGATTAGAAGTTATTTAAGAAAAATTCAAACCAATGGATAAACAAAGTTTTGAGAGGTTAATCAAGAAAAAAAAAGTATGAGAACATACAGTTGAATCCTTTCCTCCATTGAAGCTAAAGGCGACCTCTTCAATACTGTAAAAGAAAACAATCTCAGTAATCTCCATACTTGGCCACACATAGACTACACAAGGAAAACCATCCTCATGGGAACAAAACTCAAATAATTCTTGTTCTCCTCAAAATTCTGATGGCAGAAGATAATGCGTTTAATCAAAAACCTGCATGCTGCCAATATGTCATCAATATTCAATACATGCTCCACAATATATAAAACCACTACTCCGTAAACATACAAATCTTTCTTGATTGAAATAGGCAAGTGCAAAAGAAAACTGCATTAAGAAAATGTCGCAACTGCATACCAAAGAAAGCTAATACCAAATGTCTTTCAAACTGAAAACAGGAACTAATTGCAAGATTCACCATGATTGTAAGATTCAAGCAATGACAAGTGTACTTTTACATTGCAATACTGTCTCCAAAACATGGCTGCTTGACAGTCGTTCTTGAAGCAACAGATCATTTATTTCACAGTCCACTACAGCGTACATCTGTTTGGATTAGTGAATCTCGATTTTCTACTATTGAATTTAAAAAAAGAACTAGGAAATTTAAACACGGTAGCATTTTAACTTGAAAGAAAATTGATACATCATATATCTTCAAACTTATACTGGTCCGAAAAATGACTAATTCTTTACCAGACCAAACTAAGCTTCGTGCCACGATCCATTGGGTTCGGCAACGTGAAACTTTTTTCACTGTTCTGCTTTGCCAAGGGCAGTGTCCATGAAAGACTTCCTAAATTGATATCATTTTTGCCACAGCATCCCATGTCAATTTAAACTTTTCCTCCAAGCATTCCCACAAACAGTAATCTTATTGCTTTCACTAAAAAGCATGGTGCATCCAATCTACATGGTCATCCATTAGGATATGCACAGGTCGAGTCAGTTTGGGTTTGGGCCCAACCTGGAACCCACCCAAGCTGACCATTTCGGTTTTAAAAACTTGTCACCCAATTCCGACTGAACTACATCACAGATTGAGCCTATCAGTTCAATATTGGGTTCTGGTAGGGTGAATCGGGTGATGAGGGAAGAAGAAAAATAGAGAACAAAAATATAAACAGATTCCCCGATCTCAAAGAACAAAAGTATAGAGGGAAATTCAAGGGAGAGGAAAGTGAGATGGGGGAGCCGCCGCCTAATATGAACTCATTTCATCGCGTTTTATGCGATGCTACAGGAAAATAAATCCCTTCTCTGAAAAGTTTGCCTCAACGGTGATTAAGATTTCTTGCCAAACCTCCATTGGCGATTTCAGGAATTTGTGGTTGTAGAGAGAGAGAGAGAATGTTAAAGGCACAATGAATGATGGATAACCATTCTCTCTCAAAACTAATGTAAAGAGATAAGGTGTAATACGACCATCAAATAAGAGCACGCCATGCATAAACTGATTTCCACATGTGCTACCGGCCACCCGCTTGGATACCGAATATTTCTTGAAAAACCAACCCGTTGTCTACCGCTGAAGGATTCGAAACAGACCGCAGACCCTTGGTTCCGATAGGGCCAGTCGGTTTGGGTAGGTTTCTCGGTTATGTGCTCACCCCTATCATCCATGATAGCACACTAACCAATTGGGTTAAACCACTACAAATACCACTGCCTATTTTCAATTAATAATATACATAATTATAATCACAATATATTGCAACTTAAAGAAAAAGAAGGCACTACTCCACAACAGCACCTATAGAAATGCTAGGTGGGGAGATGCCACAAACTACATACCTAAAACCCCATCTTATTTACAGGAAGTGGCAGCTCTTATTCTCAACCCATCTCATTCACACTCCCAAGAAGATTCCCCAGTATCATGCTCAGAATAGCTACGATTTCTAGAAGAAGATGCACACGTTTGATGAGATGAACTGACATAAGGTAAGCTCGATGTTTTGGGGGTTTTAGGAATGAAGAGCGAAAGAAAGGTTCTTCCTGCAATGTCTCAATCACCACAGTATGGTCCATACTACTACCAGCTTGCTTTAATGAGCTTAGTAGCTAGCCTTCCTAGTCAACTCCTCAAACTCAACACTTGAAATGAACAAAGCACAACTCTGCTTAGAGAACAGCAACCACCTCCAAAAAAGAGTCGTATTCAAAGCCAAGGCATCCCTCGTCCAGATCTAGTATTAAATACATGGAATATCAAATATTTGAGTAGCTCAAGCTAAAGCAACTACTTTCAAAGCCTTTTCAAAAGGCATTCTGCTTGCGTAAAAATGGCCTCGAGCCCACTTTAGTTAGGAAGGCATGTAAGTTGGTTGACCATTGTTCGATTTAGCAGCCATTCTAGATACCATCTAATTATAATCTTCATACCAGTCAATGGAGTTCTTTCCTCCGCAAACACTGTGTTTAGTTCTTATTTGCCTAAGCAGAAGGGTGAGAGCCAACAGACAAAATAAAAAATGTGTGCATATAAAAGGTCAAAATCCCTCTAAAACCGTCCAGGAAATGTATTCCAAATTTCCAATAGATGTTGGTGTCCTGCCCTTCCACAGCCAAAATAGCAAAGATAAAAGCAATTGGAAGGCTAAGACTGTCATAAACCAAGAATAGAATGCTTTATGTGAATATCATGAGACAGGAGCAGTAGCAAGAATGGTATATGCATTGCCTAGTTTTGGTCCCCACTACTACAGCGGGAAGAAAGGGATAATACTAGAAACAAACCTTCGCTTGGATACTAACTGTGAGTACCTGCTCTTACACTAAACCCCACATCTCGAACTTGGGAACCCACAACCCAAGCTTCCATTGCACCAAGAAAAGTCCTCAGCCGGTCAACGAATATGCTATCCTTTCAAGAAGATTTACAGCACAAGACATATATTTGGCTTGATTTCCATAAAAGCAACTCTCTTCTCTGAAGCAAGGGAATTCTGATTTGATATGATTCCAATAGGAGAAACCTCTAAAAACCTAATCCGTCTTAAAAACGAATCCCAGATCAAAGATTTGTTTGCTGCTGATTAATCTTGAGAAAACTGGCCTCTCATCTATTGTCAATCGGAATAATTTGCACCGCTCCCTTCTTTTTTTGGACGAGATGTTCTCATATGCATGGGTGGAGGCAGTAAGATACACGTGGGGTCAGGTGACCCCACTTATATTTATTTCTCAAGAGCGCAACTTAATTTATTACCCAAAATTTGTTATTTTGACCCCGCTTGAAAACTCTTAATTTGCCCCAAGTTATTTCAAACACGCGAGACTTAGAAGGTTCTAAGTGATACATAGAATCTCTAATTTACACGCATTTACTCTCGCCACAAATCAAAAGCAACTCTCCCAAATCATACGCAAATGAGCCATGTTCTGTCCCCATTTTTTTCTTTTTGGCTAGTTTATGTTGAGACTCTTACTTCAAAACTTATAGAACTATAGTCAAGACATTTTGTCTAGTTTAAGTAATTTGGTGTATTTGATTGTTATGTTGCTCATAGTTTTTTCCTATAACTATGTATGGAGTGTTTTTTAAACAGAAATGTGCATGTAAAATTATCTTCAACTTCTACTAAGTAGCACGATTCTTTGAAACACCCACAAACTAAAATTTCAGACTCCGTCCCTACTCATATGTGCATTTTACCCTTTCCCTTTCCATTGAACTTTCATTGTCCCTTGCACGAATTATTAACGTCATACCGAATTCAAGCTTTTAATATACAAATCTCATCAGAAGTTTAACAAGAGAAGATGAAGGCCCAAGGTAGCCAATGACAGAGCTATTTCTGACGTTTCCCAAATATATAGTCCAACATAGGCAAACCATAGTGTATAATAGCATGCCAAAAACACTGGCAAGACATGCCTTTCAAAGAATAGCATGGAATGCGGCACTTGGGACATCAGCTCAACATAACGCACAAAACAGTTACATCCAGGTACTTATAACAATATGCACAACTAATTCGGGGAGCAGTTTTATTTTCCTGAACAGATTCTTCAATGATTACGTACAATTAAACCCCCTCTCAAGGCAAGAACTTTATCTGACAAACAGAATAGCAGATAAAAGATTACCATTTTGACAGAATACATACATGCTAAAACTGCCAAAATACTAATTTATTATCATCGTGAAATCGGAAATGCTTGGATTGATTCTATGACAAATAAGAACCCTTCAATGGAAAATCAGGAAATTAAACAAATGCTTGAAATTTAGCTTTACAATAAGTTCTCATAAATCTTCAAACTCGTAATATTGCAATCAAAAGACACCCAAAAATTTAACCCACCCTCAGCCTGCAAAGTTTACAGCCCTATAAATTAGACATATACATACATATATATCCACATATATGTGCATATATATACAGAGAGAGAGAGAGAGAGAGAGAGAGAGAGAATTATAAAAACTCGAAAAGTAAAAGCAAATGCAACGTTTAAACCCCTAAAAAACGAAAAGACCGAAGGCCAAATTCGTACAAAATCAAAGCATTGTGTTCAATTAAATAATGAGAAAACTCGTTATGCCGGAATCATCAGCAAACACAAAACCCAAAAAATTCAAAAATATAAAGCATTCTGTACGATTCATATTGGCATTCTAAACGGTTAATTTCTAAAATCTGAAAACCCAAATCGCAACAAAATAAAGCATTTGTGTACAATAGTACTACGAAATTAATCCGGAGAAAAGAGACAAAAAGAAAGTAAACTCACGAGAAGAGAGCAAGAGCACGTTGAATGACATAGATGGCGTTGCTGTACTTCGTTTTCAGCCTTCGATCATCGCTTTCTCTAATAGCTTTATCGATCTCCATCCCTTAATTAATGTAACTATGCCAATATAAATTGCTATTGAACCGTATACGCAAAAGGAAGAGATACTGGAGACAAAACAAGGCAAATGGGTCTTAGTTTCAAAGCACAAATGTTGAAGGAGAGGGCTCGGAAATATAGGAAGATTTTTCGTTCTGCATTCTTTCTTCTTTTATTTTTATTTTATTTTTTTCCTTTTTTCCCAGTTGTTTTTGGAATCTTTTTCTTGAACGCGTGTATATGTGCGTATAAACGCCAAAACCTGTGCTCTTTCGATGCCACTGATTATTTATCTTTTCCTTTTAGGGAAAAACGAATGTGAAATATTGAGTATATCTATATTTATCAGTTTGCAACTTAAGAGTTGACCTAATAATTAATACATATATTTTAGGAATTCATTTTTTATAAGATTTGAATTTGAAATTTCTCACGATGTTACATGAGGTTTTATTTGCTCACTTAAAAATTAATTAAAATATATGCAAATTAATCTGAATACCTTAAATTGATTTTCAAAAAAAGAAAATAATTTGCCGGACAACCTTCTTAG
Organism: Arbutus unedo; assembly: GCA_014822125.1. NCBI lineage: Eukaryota > Viridiplantae > Streptophyta > Magnoliopsida > Ericales > Ericaceae > Arbutus > Arbutus unedo. Next base: position 16,047 of record JABCMJ010016970.1, read on the forward strand.
ACATGTAGAATAAATTTCCAATTAAATTAGCATTGTTGAAGTCTTATGATACCTAACAATGTGTTCAAATAGTATTATAAAAAGAATGTATTTGTAGATGGGTAGATTTTCTCAATTAAGACGAAAAACTAAAAGCTCATTATCCAGAAGAAATAATGCTTTCAATTTGAGTGGACCTGTGATCTGCAAAATAATAAACCGTCAAAAAATTCCCACCGCTGTGGCAGAAAAACACTCCGATGGTTAAGTCAGGCAAAGCTTACAAGGACAAATGAGATGGAGTTAATATTCTCTATTAGTCAATAAATCAACGTGTTAGAACATACCTTTCTTTATGAATTTGGACCCTTATTTATAGTTTTTGTGACTTAACCTTCCTAATTCTCGGTGGATTCAGACTGGTGTGAAGTGTTTTATGACTGGCCACTAATAAGATAACTCTTTATTAAGTAATTATCTTTTATTATTAGAGTTTCATTTAATCAATACTTCTCGTATTAATTAAATTGGTCGTGGATTTCCCATCCATATCTGTTAGAACTATATCCCGACTTATTCGAAATTTTGTCTTATCTTGGAATAACAATTATTTATCTTCTTTCTTGGGTCGATGGTATCTCGGACCGCCCTTCTCAGATCGGCAAGACATTGGGCCATCTTTATCAAGTCGGTTACTTACCAAGTCATCTTTCTCAGATCGGCTAATTACATATTCGACCTTCTCGCCCCAAATAAAGTACGGATAACCCTTATCAGGTCGGCCATACCCTCACATAATCGGCACGTGTGTCCTGATATATTTATAGTTATTCGCCGAACAAAAATATTTATCCGAGGAGGAGTTTATGTATTTCTCAATTACATTTTACTCTCGTCAATTGCCCCCTAACTTTGTCTACTCCCTGTCGAGCTGAAGGGACAGTCAAAGTTATATAGTTGTGCTTGTGTAGATATTTGCTTCTCGGGTAAATATTTTCTCAACCATCGCTTGTAAACCATAGCATTGTAATACTGGAACACTTTGTGCTAAGGTCGGGGGTGAACAAGCCAAGTTGTCGAATCCCACCAATGCATGAGTGCTCAAAGCTTAACACTATGCTTGTTTTTCTCTGTCTTGGTTCTGAACAAGTGTACTGTAGACAATTTATTCTATAGGAACTTTTCTCAAGTTTAGATTTTGTATAAATTTTTCTCAAGTTTGTACTTGGGAACTCTTCTCAAGGTTTTCTGTTAGGCCTTGGCCTAGATCGCTTCATGATAACTAGGCATTCAACCGAGCAGTTATATTTGTGTAGGAAACTTTTCTTAAGTTTGTACTTTGTGGAACTCTTCTCAAGTTCGTAGATTTTTCTCAAATTTTTGCCAAACGACTTTTCTCAAGTATGTAGTTTTGAGACTTTCCTCAAGTTTGCCATTATATAAAACTTTTCTCAAGCTTGTATAGACACTTTTCTTAGGTACGCAAATATGAAACTTTTCTCAAGTTTGCAATTTTATGAAACTTTTCTCAAGTTTGCAATTCTGAAACTTTTCTCAAGTTTACGATTTTGAAACCTTTCTCACTTAGTAATCTGAATCCTAATCCAATTCATAATTCCTCATTAGAATATAATTAGAAGTACTCACTGATTGGCTAACTGTCTTATATTATAATTAGAATTCCTCTCGACTATTAACTTCTCGTTGTAAGTCGATTCGATTTAGGATTTCTCATCCTTATTTGATTAGATCTTAGGATTTCTTGTCCTTGTTTGATTAGAACTCTTCCTGGAATACTCAAGTTCATCGCAAATTCTATATCCAATCTATTTAATATTTTGTCACCTTTCTTCGGTCGACAAATATATTTCTACACCCGGTAACTTGTTCGATAAAAATCCTAGTTGGATTTTATCTCCTTTAATTGTCCCCTAACTTCGTTTGCTTCCCACTGAGCTGAAGGGACAAACGAATCTATACAACCACGTGTTTGCATATATTTCCTTCTTGGATAGATATCTTCTCCTATTTTGGGACTTTTTGTCTCATGATTTATTTTCTAACTAGGAAGGCTCATTGCCTCCAGTTTTGTCTACTCCTTGCTAAGCTAATAAAATAGCCAAAGTTTACCTTTTTCTGTTTGTTATTCGTACCCATTGGTTGTACATTATTTGCTTGGACGAATATTCTCTATTTGTCCATTTATAATCATATAATCATAATTCTTGAACATTTTGTGCTCCCTCAAACGAAGTTCTAAACTCACTTTCTTCTCGATACTAAAATCATGACCTACTATGATGCCAAAATTGATTCTGATTAGAACGCTGAGGTCGGGGATGAACAAGTCAAGCTGCCGAATCCCACCAATATATAAATGCTCGAAACTGAACACTATTTTTTCTTTTCTTAGCTTCTGAGCAAGTGTGCTTTTGCTAAGTGACTAGATACTTTAGACAATTTCTTGAAAAACTTTTTTCAAGTTCAATTCTTAAGATCAAAGAACTCTTTCTTGGAATTTCTTAACTCATGTAGTCTGGGCTTCTTGTCCTTGTTCGGGGTTCTCCCATTTTCTTGAGATTTCTCATCTCATGTAGTCGGGACTTCTCGCCCTTACTCGGGGTTCTCCCCCTCTTTTGGAATTTCTCATCTCATAGATTCGCGACTTCTCGTTCTTGTTCGGGATTCTCTCCCTTTCTTGGGATTTCTCGTCTCATGTATTTGAGGTTTCTCGCCCTTGTTCGGGGTTCTCCTCCTTTCTTGGGATTTCTCGTCCCATGGATTCGAGGCTTCTCGCTCTTGTTCAGGGTTCTCCCCATTTCTTGGGATTTCTCATCGCATGAATTCGAGGTTTCTCGCCCTTATTTGGAGTTTTCTCCCTTTCTTGGAATTTCTCATCCTGTGGATTCGAAGCTTCTCGCCCTTATTTGGGATTCTCTCTCTTTCTTGGGATTTCTTGTCCCATAGATTCGGGGCTTCTCACCCTTGCTCGGAGTTCTCCTTCCATTCTTGGGATTTAGAAATCCTATAGATTCGGGACTTCTTGCCCTTACTCGGAGTTCTCCTCCTTTTTTGGGATTTCTTGTCCCATAGATTCGGGGCTTCTCACCCTTGTTCGAGATTCTCTCCCTTTCTATTTGATTTCGGGACTTCTCGTCCCACACCGCTTGGTTTCGGAACTTCTCATCCCTTTGCTTGGTCTCAGGACTTCTCATCCCGTACTGTTCTATCTCGGCTAAGAGACCCTTGCGCCCTAGTAAAAAAGTGAAGTCTTGACTTGATAAACACTTATTTGTATCACTATCTGGGACCATCGTCCCTTCTTTGTTTCGTCTTCAATCAAAGAGGAATATAAAATAATAATGTTGTAGCCCTTCATCTAAGAAGAATATCTGAAAGATCTGAAGTATCTGAAATATTTGAAATCCAATAGTCATTTTATAATTGTATCTGTCGGGTGATCAATATTGTTCGTTTTCTCAAATAGAACTTCTTGCAAGAAATTTGCCAGATATTCTTTATCTGGAGACTAGAATCTCATATGTGCAAATATTTAAGGACAGTCTTGTAGGGCCCTCAATAAACAATATATCTGGTCTTAAGAAATCCACCAAATGTTCTTCATTTGGTGACCAAAACCCTATATGTGAAAAAATTCAAGAACAGCCTCATAGTGCCCTCAATATACAATACATCTATTACTCAAGAAATTCGCCAGATGTTCTCCATCTGGAGATCGAGACCCCATATACGTAAAGATTCAAGGGCATTCTCGTAAGATCCTCAATAAACAATCTATCTTGTCTTAAGAAATACATCAGATATTATCTATCTAGAGACCAGAACTCCATATTTGTAAGGATTTAAGGGCAATTTCGTAGGGCCTCTAATATACAAGTTGTCTTCTCGTTGAAGAGAATGATTCATCAAATAACTTGAATGTCTCAAGATTAAGGTGTAGAACAGAGATAACCGTAGTCCCATCAAAAATATGAATTGCATATCTATGATATTTGATATTTCGAAAAAGACTTGATTCGATATAACAAACCCGAAGCAACTTAAGACTCCAATAGCCACGTGGAGTAAGCATGGGCCCACCACGTGGGAACCCAATGTGTAACTCACTACACGCGTAGTACCTTGAGCACCATAGCTCTATAGGAGAGCAATGAAAGCAGTTTTTTTTATAGCCAGCAACCAATGCCATCGCATAGGCCAAATTCTCCTGTAATTGTGTGCTTGGCCCTCAAGGCGCCCCTCCTTTTCTTTCTATCCTTAACCATCATTAAGGCTTTATATCTTTATTTGGAAAATTCTACTAACAAAGATATTCTATTGACTTGGTAGTCAATGGATTTAACCATTGAATTGAATAAGCACAATAGATAAATACAAAACGTATAGTAAAATAAGAGATTTATTACCTCATAACCCACAATATATTACCGAACAGAAAGATTGCACTGATTCAGATAATAGTTTCATTGTGTGTCTTTCTGGGTTTCTCACCCTAAAAAATTTTCTTCTTTAGAGATTTAGACATGAACTTCTTGTTTGGCTATCCCTCGATCTGATCTTTTAGTGTTCTTACCATGAGATATTAGCTTTTCCATAGACGGTGCCAATTGTAGAAAGGTGAAATCTTTCTCAATCAAGACGAAAAACTAAGAGCTCATTATCCAACAGAAACAATGCTCTCAATTTGAGTAGACCTGTGATCTGCAAAATAATAAACTGTCAAAGAACTCTCCGTCGCTGTAGCGGAAAGGCACTCCAATGGTTTTTTTTTTTTTTTTTGCTAAACACACTCCAATGGTTAAGTCAGACAAAACTCACAAGGACGAATAGGATGGAGCTAATATTCTCTATTAGCCAATAAATCAACATATTAGAGCGTACTTTTCTTCATGAATCTGGATCATTGTTTATAGTTTTTGTGACTTAACCTTCCTAATTCTCTTTGAATTCGGACTGGGGTTGAGTGTCTTCTGATTGGCCACTAATAAGATAACTCTCTATCAAGCAGTTATCTTCTATTATTAGAGTTTCATTTAATCAATACTTCTCGTATTAATTAAATTGGCCGTGGACTTCTCATCCATATCTGTTAGAACTGTATCCCGACTTATTCGGGATTTTGTCTTATCTCGGAATAACAATCATTCATCGCCTTTCTCGGGTCGATGGTATCTCGGATCGCCCTTCTCAGGTCGGCAAAACATTGGGTCATCTTTCTCAAGTCGGTTACTTACTAAGCCATCTTTCTCAGATCGGCTGGTTACATATTCGACCTTCTCAGCTCGAATAAAGTACAGATAACTCTTCTCAGGTCTGTCATACCCTCACATGATTGGCACGTGTATTTTGATATATTTATAGTTCTTCGCCGAACTAAATATTTATTCGAGGGGGAATTTATGTATTTTTCAGTTACATTTTACCCTCGTCAGTATTATTTATTTGTTGACAATTATGATATCTTTATTAGAATTTTACTAATCTATATATTTTTCATCCTTCTCATATGGATTATGAAATACATAAAACTTGAAAATAAATGTGTCATTGGTTTTTGCCACTACTCTTCTATAGGAGTATAACTTGGCTGCTTACTTCAAGAAATCAAGTTTAATAAAAAGAAAAAAGATAGATAAAAAGAAAAGAAATCAAAATATCATGTGTTAATTTTGTGAAAAATTTAGAATTCAGTAATTATTTGTCGTAGCATTTTCATTTTCATTTTCTTGTTATTAATGCTAGGAATTTCATTCCTATTGTTTTGTGAGACCACTCATAGGACAAGTTAAATTTGTTTATCCACTTAAAAAATAAGTAATAATGTCTATCATTTTATTAACTGATAACGATTATATGGGACCCCTACTTTTACTTTAACTATACCTAGGTTTGGAAGAGTAAATAAAATGATGCAGTATTGTCAAAGTAGTTGCAAAATCGTCTTGTCCAAAATCATTTTCGTTTGTAGTGGCGGATCCAATTAAGGATCATGAGTCACGTCACCTCCTATAATCTCTGAAATTTTTTTTTTCACTATTTTGAGTTTTAAATAAAATACTTTTTATGTGTTGTGTGCTTAATAAAATTTTATTTTAAAACTTTGAGTTCGTGTCTAATTTTAAAATATTTTTTTAAATTACTGTTGCATTAATAAAATCTAGAAACTACGATTGAAATTGGTTTAAATGCGATCACTTTTTTTTTAATGCATCAGTAGCAAAATAGCCTTTTTTATTTTATTTTTTTATTTTTGTCACCTCTGTATTAAAAAAAGTAACCGACACTGCTCATTTGAACCCCTTTCGGTCATTGTCTCTGAATTTTATTTTGAAAAAAATCTAAAAAAATTATCATTTATCATTTACTTAAAAAAATATTCGTGATTAATCCCAAACTCAAAATTTTAAAATAAAATTTGTTAACAGTGTGTGCACGGCACACAAAGAGATATTTTGTTTAAAATTCAAACTAGTACCATTTTATTTAAACTAAATTTACTCTCATTATATTACAATATAACTTCTGAAATTTTTTCTAAACAAGTAACCTTCTTATATGAAATTCCTGGATCGCCGCTTAACAAGTCTTTACCATTGCCATTCCTGAAAATCACTGCCCATTGATAGACCGAAAAGATTATGGGTTTTCTCTTCTTCACAGTATAAGGACAAAAAAGAAAAAAAAATGCCCTTTCGCTAGATAATGATATAAATTATTAGTATAAATTTACGAAGATAAAACTTAATTAAATTATGTTGAATCTTTTCTAATAAATAATTTGTGCTTTTAGCTTAAAAGTGCATGTGCACATTAATTGGTTATGAATTAACCGATCTGAAAAAGACTCTTAACAAATTAAATTAAAGATAAGGATGATCCTAGAAACAATTCAAAATGTGACATAAGTACAAGGAGTCTTAGACCAATCTAACTTAGAATGAAAAATTTGACGATGAATGAAACTCTAACTATAGAGATAAGAGTTTAGAAAGTCTAAATCAGGCTTGTCTTGTTAGTGGATCAGAAGACACTTTTAATGCATTT
>JABCMJ010016971.1:0-11223 GCA_014822125.1 Arbutus unedo
AGTCAAACATCGTTAGTTAAGCTATTAAAACTTCAAGTTTGAGATTTTTTTAACAAAACGAACTGTAACATAATTCTTATCAAGTCCCAAATAGCCTATGTTGAATTTTTGAGATTTTTCTCAAGTTGAAATTGGAACAAAATGTCAAAAAAACTCAAACTTAAAGTTTTAATAGCTTAACTAACGATGTTTGACTGATTATAACGATAGGGGAGATAACTACATAATAGTTTGAAAAGTAAGGGAGGCCAGAGTAATTTCAAAAACCTCAGGGGGCATTGTATTTGTCAAAAACCTCAAGGGAGGTCAGTGTAATTTACCCCATCTATTTTGCATTCAATCAGCAAATAATCCTGAAGTAAATTTTTGAGACGAGGAACACAGTTGACGTGCAAATAAAGCACAAGTATCTTTATTTTTTCTACAACCTTCAACAAATTTAGGATCCCATAAAGATGATGGATTGTGTTTGTTTTTGGGCTGGGGCTGTGGTTGTGGGTGCGGGTCAAAGGCTATTTGACTTGTAAGTTTTTGGGTTAATCGACAGGGTGGTTTGATGGCTGGTTAATGGGTTGGGTGTAGGGTAATGATACCAAATGATGGCTATTAGGAATTCAGTTCGACAAATAATCTGAAAACCAGAATGGAGAGTTGCTCCAAAAGAGAAGCACAAAAGATTCAAAAGGCATAAAAAAGAGAGGGAGATAAAGAATACAAGGGCCACAATACTGACACAAAAGGCCACAGCCATCAGTCTCAAACACTCTGTCAGAGCTCCCACATCTGTTTACAATAACTCCAAAACTAGCATATGAGTTTGGACAGCCTCTGCATTCATTGTCAATTGGCTTTGAGTTGAATGCTTTTATGCTTTGAGTTGGATAGTTTTAACTCAACTGTGAATACACATAATAAATTATAGCCTTTTCTATAAAACCCAAATTTAAAATGTTACCAAAAATAAAATATATATTAAACCAAAATTAAAACCCTTAAGAATTCGTCCAAATCCTTTTCTTCAGCATCATTTACCTTCGGGTTGGGCTCTTCTCGGAACCGTGTAACATGGTATCAAAGCCGGAGTATCCCAAGGATGTATAAGGTACATGTATTTGGTATGCAAGTGTCGAGTGCTGCCGAGTGAGCATGCTGCGTTTGAGGGTGGGTGTGACGTGAAATTTCATATCGCCTAACTTTTAGGGTAGTTCTGCTCAACACTATGGAACATGGTATCAGAGCAAGGAATGGGTAGGGAACATGTGGCCTGCATGTGGCAGTTGCTACCGAGTTTGCATGATGCGCATAAGGATATAAAACGAAGTCCGCATCGCCTATGTATGACGGTAATGTACATTATATATGTCTGAGGGTCCACGATATACATTGCTAGTTCCATTCCTAACAGCTTTTAAGTTTTGGGGACCATAGATCATCTAACATTGTATTAGAGCTCTAGTTTCTGAGTCTTGAGTTCAAATTTCACCATTTGCATTTGCCTCCCGTTTTTATTATGCATTTCCCTGATACATTCTATTTCGCCTATACATGTATGTTTGCATCTCCGACGGGGTTGCAGGTGAGGGAAGGTGTTAGATAGCTTGACATACATTATTGGGTCCACTACTAATAGCTTAAGCTTTTGAGACTATTAGTAATTTAACACAACTCTCCTAATTAAGAGCATGACCATCAATAAATGTGTCAAAAGTAAGAAGATTAAAATAATATTAAAACTTCAAGAGCAAACAATAACCCTAAACATGGCGCAAAATAAAAAGATACTGCAATACGCAAAGTACCAGAATAGTTGTACCCTGATAAAGTAAGACATAGCTAGTAGTAATCAAAGGACTTGCTAATTAAGAAAATATAGCGATCTTATTTTCAAAGAAAAACTTGAAGACAAGAATTACAACAAAATATTAGACTTTCTCGTTGCTGAACAGATGAGCATGACCATAACCATGCCACTAGCCTAAACCAGACAAAACTTCCTGGCTTGTGAAACAAAAAAAAAAATCAGTTGCCAAAGCAAGCACATAATATCAGCACAAAAAACAGACAATGAATTGCAACCAAACAAGTGAAAACTGCACTAACCGAGAATTGCATACATACAAGTGTCATGCTGATAACCGGCAAGTGGCTCCAACTTTAGATTCGTTCCAAGTCTCCCAGAAACAATACATTTGTCATCCTTCAGGTCAGCTTCAGGATTTCCTGGAGCTGAGCTTTTTACTGCAGGAAAGACATTCCTATTTGCCACTCCACTCAACTCAGTGGCCTTAAAACCATCAGTTTCTGGATGAACAGTAGGAGTTGGCCTCTCCAAGTCATCTCGTACGTTCGAAAACTTACGGAACTCAGATGTTTTCATTTGCAAAGGCAATGGCATCATTTTTCCACCGCCACCTTCTTTGCTTGATTCAGCTGCCTGCTCCAACCTCCCATTACTTCGGGGGACGACAACAGACGTCGTGTCGGATCCGTTGAAAAACGAAGCATTAGCTGTTGAATGCACCTTTGTTGTGTTCCTCTTCAGAATCATTGCACCAGGAATTGCAACTGAACTAGTGGGAGTTGTTTTTGAACCAGTGTTCGAAATGACCCTTTGAGGAGTACCAGGTGCACTGCCTGTGGCTTAATCGAGAAAATAGATAATATAGTAAACATGTTTCAGAAAGCATGAAGAATGGATGACAAAAATGAACTATTGATCCAAGAATTAAATTTTTCCCGTCAATACACACCCCCCCCCCCCCCCCCCCAAAAAAAAAGGAAAACAACACACTCAAATAGAAAGGAAAGGGAACATAAACCCCACACAAATCACATGAATCGCAAACAAGGAAGGAATGGTGGCATGAATATCAACCTTAATAGTGGTCACAAAAAAGTTACAATAAAACTCCAGTTGTTTAGCATATCCAAATAATACATCATCCCTTCTGACAAGTATTAGTTAATTTAGTTTACTCAGACAAGGAAGAAAGAACTGAGCGGGAAAAAAACATACGTGCAAATGATTTTGGCTCCTTGGTAATAGGATCTGAGTTTTGTGATGCTGAAAGCCTACCCAAAGACTTCACGTCCTTAGATATAGGATCTGAATCTTGTGATATGGATAGCCTCCCCAAACTAATCTTCACATTGTTCTCACTTAACTTTGGCATAATCCCACTTGAATTCGATTTAAGTTCTGGATTACTATTTAATAGATTTCTATTACCAACTGCGTATGGTTCGATACGCTGCCAAGGATAAAATGTCACAAAACATATATCAGTGAATTGGACAAAAGAACAGTGCATAATTTGGTATGTATCCAAATTGTGAGCCATACCGAAATGTCCACAACCCATACTCCAACCCAACTTTGATTATAGGAGCAGCCGAGCAGCTTCCCCTCGTGAATATTAAGATCTGACAGTCTAGACCATCCCACATCCACAGAATCATGACATCTTATTGGTTCCCAGGAGACAACCTATCGAGTAGCACAAGCAGTTCAAGTAAAAACACAACAAAAGAAGATTAACGAGATTCAAATTATTTAACATCTCTCCATGACCAGTTAAGTACAAGAAAAGATTACCTTGAGACTTTCATGCAAACCGCAGAGTAGGGTTTTCCCATCGGAATTAAATGTAATAGAGCGTACACCCGTGGTCTGGAGTAGGAAACAAAGAACTTATAAATGAAAATAAGGTCCAAATTAAAAGTTTTAGAAAATTGGATTGACCATTCGGCTCAAACATATGCAAAGCCAGCAGAATTACACCATCAGACAATCATTCACCTCAGGACCGGTCGACCCTATAAGTTCAAAAGTTTCCAGGTCCCAGAATTTAACAGTTCTATCAGCCGAACCTGTGAAGAAGCAAGAATATAAGTTCGACAATAGTTCAAAGATAATTATAACAATAGTTACACTAATGACTTTATATCTTAATGGAAACCTAACAGACAGCACCTGATGATGCAAAGCGCCATTTTAACTGCAAGCAATGCCCAAGTCATTGAAGTCAATATTCACGGGAAGTCAATAGTGAACTTCAGCATTTAAGGACCTATCGACTAGCATTAAATCCTTGCGGCTACAGGCCTCGTAGGGGGACTTAAATGTGTTTGCAGATTGATTCTTCAGCATCTATTTTCTGGTCCGTATTGAAGATTCAAAAGGCAAGATGGGAAAATAACAGCGTCCATAAATGGGCCATTCTCCCAATTTACAATTAGTGGAAGCCGGGCGAAGTGAGAACTATTTACTTTTGCACTGTCTGGTGCCTTCGTAGATATGGAATTTGCTGATTAATATTTTTGGCGTTGTTAGGTCATGCCTACCTTGGTGAGGCTATTTATTACTCTCGGAATAGAAGATGCCTGAGAAGGGGTAAAGATGGGATGTGATCCCTCATTATATTTTATGGCACATTTGGAAAGAGCAAAACTGTAGATCTGTTGATGGTATAGAAAGCTCCATTTTGGCCTTGAAAACGATGGTGCTCTCTACACTCCTGTTTTGGACAAGATTTTCCCTATTATTAAGATTCTTCCGTAGAGTTTTGGGAGGAAGTTTACATCCTCGTGATTTTTTACGAGGAATACAGTGGTTTTAAAGCTTTGGTATAGTTGTTGTCTTTGTACACACTGTATGAAGTTATGGCCCTTTAGGAGCCTTGTACCAATATTTCATATATCTTCTAAAAAAAGAAATAAAGATGTACCATCAGTATAAAGCACTCTAACCAACAGTATTTGACCAGGGTGAGGGACCATGGCCCTCTGGGTGCTTTCTTTTTTCCATCTCCGCGCTCCCAGGTACAGCTTCTGACCCTCAAGGGAAAAGAATTCCTTGTAGCTCTAATAGCGAGAATGATAGGATTTAACCAAGTAAAACTAACTACCATAGGTTGATCTCATCCTATCCACCCTGTTCCCAGGAACTGCAACCACATAAAGGAGATCAAGGAACCCTTCGGTAGCCTTCAACTTACCAAACTTGAAGATTCCTAATGAATACAGATTCCCACAGTCCTAGAATCATCATAAACTCTTTAGTGGTTTGCCAAGGCAACCTTATATAAGACAAGTGCTATATTTTCGAGGAAAAGCTGTCAATAAAGAATACCCTACACTAAGCATCTGGTCATTTCAGTATTCTTCCCCCACCAACCCAAATCTCACATGCTTAACAGAATCTAAAATAACTTTCCTAATATATTTCCACAGACCAACCCATACATCTCTTTGACTTCCTTAAACGCCGATCCCTTGTGTCCACAAAAAAAATTACAATCAATCAACCTTCTCAAGATTTGGTCTTTCTCTTCACCGTGTGTGCGTGTGTGTGTGTGTGCGCTATAGCTATAGCTATACACACAATGCTTGGTTAAATTACTAAAAATGACAAATACACGAGCTAAACTTCAATAGTGTATAAACTACTCAGCAACTCATAAGGTGACATTTGAACCAACCGGAAGCGTTCACACAAAAACATTCTGCAACTCAAATCTTTTCTCTCCAAGCAGGTATGTGCCGAAAGAGAGAACTAGGTAACTGATTAAAAACTCTAGTTAGAGGTGTTGATTTTAAGTCTTTGGCATATTTAGGGCTCCAAATAGCTTTGAGATTCTATGCAGGACAAGGATTTACCTGGCAATACTTCATCATTGATGCCTTTTAATGGAGTTTTAGCTTATTTAACAGAAAAATAAAAATCTAAAACGAAGCCCAATCACGAGTCATACTATAATAGTTCGAGCCACAGAAACCAATTAAGGAACAGTTGAACATGATAACACGATAACATGGGGTCCACAAGATCACAATTCCATAAATAACTAATCATAAACATTTATATAGCCAACCTTTTACCAACCTGTTGCCAGCAAAAACTCATGCGGATGAAAGTCTATGCATTGAATCTGCCCCTCGTGACACTTGAAATCATGTAACAACTTCCCAGCAGTCAAATCCCATAGCTGTCACATTAATTAAGCTATATAAGAAAGCATTAAGGGAACGCCACCCCGATACAAAAGGTGGCCAAAACCAGACAATCAAAAAGAACATTGAGGGTATGTCACATTAGTGATTTTAGTGAAAGCACTACAACATGAAAAGTGGCGCAAAAAAAGTATACAAATGTATGAGCATACCTCTTGGTGTGAAAGAAAAGCTGATATGGTTAAACCTACTCACTATATATGTCGCTCAAGACTCGAAACCACAAAAAATACTATACCAGCCCGAATTGACGGATATTGAATAATGTTTTTATTGCAACTTTATGGCAATGATCCCCATAACAAACAAAGGATTTTTACATGCGACAGACAAAGGTGCATCGGTACAACTTGACATCCAAGACCTGAGGTACAAAAAGGAATGAAAAAATTCAAGGAAGTTTCTAAAGTTCTATTTCAGTTGTTATTACCCCTTTTTATCTATCCAAAAGCTTATTATGCTACGACAAGGAAGACAAATGCCAAAATGCTTTTTTCTCCATCGGTATTTGTACCAAACTCTGGAAAGATGTGTAATATATTTGTATGCTTCCTTTGGATAGGTCAAAAAAAGGCCTATATGAGGGCCCTTTCCAAATATCTACGAGGAAAAACACTAAAACACATGTGAAAGGAGAAGTGATTGCCTATATTTTCACAAGGCATCTAGGTGTTAGTATAATATAACCTCGTGTTCCACTGTTGTCAAATTCAACAAAGGTGTAATGAACAGACAGAAAATCAACACTTACCTTGACACTGTTGTCTTCTCCACCAGATACGACCCAACGGCCATCTGGCGTAAATCTAATTGCATTAACCCCTCGAGTGTGGCCCTTGTATGTGTGAATACACCCTTTTCGTCTGATATCCCATATCTTTAGGTTTGTGTCTAGAGAACCAGAGGCAAAGAACTCTCCAAAGGGATGAAAATCCAAGGATATACAATTGGACCGGTGACCGGTTAACGTACGAACAACTACAGGAGAAAACAAATTTCCAATGAATTTCACAAGTGACTTGACAGTATACAACAGAGTACAATCTACATATCAGATTGAGCACATAAAGCATACTCTTTGCCTCCTCTAAATCCCAAAGCTTGACTGTACCACTTGCTGCTCCAGCTGCTACCAACAGTTCAGAAGAGTCAAAACTAACAGAGTCTACTCCACTGGTATGACCTGACAAACTCTGCAAAAGTAACCACTAGTAACAAATTGAATGATAAAGATTTCCAGCAAAATGTGTGTGTGTGTATATAGTACATAAAGAGAGAGCAATGCTATTTATCCCGTCCTGTACCGGCCTCGTAGCCATACCGGACCACCGGCGTACCCTCCTGGTCACCATTCCGAGTTGTTCCGGCGGGTACCGTACCGGTTTGTATTTTTTAAGAAAATAATAATAATTAATGGTTTTTTGGATAATTAGGCATAAATTGAGACTAAAATCATCCTCTTTAATGTTTAGTGATTTATTTTTAAGTTGTGAGACTTTATTTTATATGTCTAACATAATTTCTTATTAAAAAATATTATTTAAGAAATGTATATTAATTTTAGCGATAAATCCGAAACGGTACGCCAGTACACACCGGTACTGATAGTTACCAGCAAAAAACTGGTATGTTTGTCGGTACGAGATTGATAACTTTGAGAGTGAGAGAGAGAGAGAGAGAGAGAGACATGGAGACATAAATTATGGGTCTAACTTTTTTCTTAACTCTTGAATGAGAGCAACTTGTCATACTTTTAGGCATGATTAACAATTTTCAAGTCATAAGAATAGTTAAGCAACAATTGCATACCACAAAACGACTATCGATACAATACAAAAGTATGTCGGACGAATGAGGGAGATAGCCTCAAAGGATGGCTATTCTTCTCAATAAGAGAGCGGAGTAGATTTGGGTATCCGTCTCAAGGAATTTCTCAACATTTTGGGTATACATACCTCTTTGATGGTTTTCTAGACATACACAACACTATACTAGAAGTCTTGATGGTATCTCAGAAAGATATCAGGACTATTATGAATTATGAATATCTTTCATCACAGGGAGTAAACGGAAAAAAAATGGATGATTGAACCACCTATTGCCATCCAGCAGTCCATGCAATTAATTATGCTGTACTGCTCAAGTAAGTTTTACCGCCATGCATCAATTATGCTACACTGCTCAAGTAGGTATTACCAAAGCCTACTAGTTAACTGAGTCATTCCATGACGGACGCAAGATGCTAACACTAGGGAGGCAAATGCATATAGTAGTAGATTATACTTTCTCAGCTAACTTGGAGAGGTTTCCAAACAGTTTTGGGGGCCCAACCAACCCTTCAGTTTCAACTTTCATTGGCATGTACCATGCTTGGAAGGTATGTTCCATGTTTTTTTGCTCACTATTCTGGATGGGACCACCACCAACCAGGATGCAATCATCTTAGAGTTTCAGCCCCAATTACTCAAAGTTCAAACATCGAACATATCCCAATCACCATTTGAAAATCAGTTATGAAAGACAATTATGAAGAAACAGCAATAGAGGAAAATGTGCTTATAATTCCACAAGAGAGAAGATGCATATTACCAGACAATGTGTGAATCTGGAAAGGACCAAAAATAAAGAGAGCAAGTGACGACCTATCAACAAGTTATCTAATGGATTATCTGCAAGAAGTGAAGAGAGAAACTGACCAGTATAGCGTTGGGATTGCCAATTGCCCATAGATTCACCTTGTGATCTTCTCCTCCAGTAACAACCACCCTTGATGACTTCCTCCCGATCTTGAGGCAATTGACACTGGAAGTATGAGCCACAAATTCCTCTATCGGATGGACAAAAATGGTCAAGGCAAACTCCTTTAACCTAAACTCTATATTCTCTGCAGAATTATTATTACATAATCCGAAAAATAAAGTAATGGGATTAATCAAGTGAACAAAAACTTCCCTAGCAATGCAATTTCCATCATTGGCATCACTGGAAAGATCTGCTCAAAGCGCAATTTAAAATGTACAATAACACAAAGGGATTGAGAACTGCCACAGAACAAACCCCCCACGCTTAAAAAAATGGATTGAATCACCATTGTCGAAAAGAAGCACAAAAGAACTAAAGAAATAAACAACGGAAGTTCGAGAGAGAGAGAGAGAGAGAGAGAGAGAGAGAGAGAAACAAGGATACGCAGCTTGTAAGCACGTTTGGTGGTCGTCATTCCTGTAGCAGAAATAGAAGTTCCCTCG
Organism: Arbutus unedo; assembly: GCA_014822125.1. NCBI lineage: Eukaryota > Viridiplantae > Streptophyta > Magnoliopsida > Ericales > Ericaceae > Arbutus > Arbutus unedo. Next base: position 9,258 of record JABCMJ010016971.1, read on the forward strand.
GCCTGCAAGGGAAATGGTGGCCGAACCCTAGCAGCAGTAACTCCCTCTGCTTCTGCGTCTGCTTCTGCTTCTACTTCGTCGCGCTCTTCTTCTTTTTCTCTAAATCTTCGTTACATTTATGTATTTAGTCTACACCCTTGAAGAATCTGGACTCTCCGCCGCCAGATCTCGAAAACCAACCTCAACATTGCTATTTCAATGCCATCGCTTATTTTAAAATCGTCGGTTATGGATCTTTTCACATATAAAAAAAAAAAACAATAATTCCAGAAACAAAAACAAAAAAAATTCAGATCGGGAAGAAAATAGAGAGAAGTGCGGATATAATATAACCTGAGTTCTAACAGATATTTTCTTTCGTCGGAAATGTAATGATGTACTTCTTCTTCTGCTGCTGCTGCTGCTGCTACTATTGCTGCTGGTGGCGGTGGTCACTGCAAAAAACGTTTAACTTTTTCACGCTATTTTCGTGAAAGTTCCGCTCTTCAAAGTGTCGGGGCACCGACAGTTTGTACGTGTAATAATGGTGATCAAGGTGGTGGTGATGGCGTTGTCTGTGAAGTGGACTAATGAATTTGTTTCCTCCTTCGCTTCCGATATCAATTACACCACAACATTACCGAGAGAGAGAAGGGGGGAGCGAGAGGGTGCCGGCCTGAAGAACCCTGGGGTGAATAAAAAGTAAAACCAAATGAAATGCTTGAAATTTAAAAATTATCCCCTTCCAAAGCTTTTTAATGCTGCTCCCTCCTTGGCGACTCAAAATAAATATGTTTTTCTTTTCCTTTTTTTTTTTCCAGTAATTTTTTGGTCAGATATTTCAAACGGGGAAAAGAATTCAAATCAAAATCAGATAGCGATAAACAATACCCCACCGCACTCTATAATAGTAACTAGCTGAATGCAACCACTTGCCTTACCGGTGAATTTTTATTTTTTTACTATAATCAGAATACGGCTTCATAGCTAATCCACCTAGATAATATTGTGTTTAGCCTAAATTATATGATTTTTTTATTAATTTTGTATCTATTTTTATGATTCATCTTTATAATAGAAATTGAAAAATCAAATATTATGATTAAAATTGTGAAAGAAACCATTAAAAATAAAACACCTTTCACTTTATTTTATTTAATTTTCGAAGTTTGATTAACATTTTCTAACATGAAATTTTTCCTTTGGGACAAATCAATGAAGTCAAATTTTTTAAAAAATAATTGAGAATATTCATTAATGTCGAAGGTAATTTTGACACATCAAATTACCTATCCAAGAAAGGAATTTGAGGGTAAGAAATGAACTCTGAGTGTCTCTTAATCAAATATACAATTGATGTCTATAAATAAAAAGCACAATCCACCAGCAAAGGGAGATGGAATTGTATATAAAATACGCACATACAAGTTTGCAAGCAGTTATTTATATTTTTACCTATAGATCACCTTTCATCGATAGAACATCATTTTTTGAATACACTTTTTCGTATTATTAATTAGTCATTAAAGGGCATGTTGTGTGTCAATCAATGGTGTCTTTAATTGATTGTTGTTCTTGTAAAAAAAAGTCTGAACAGATTCCTCGGACAACATTAGTTCTCTCCATCAAATTCACTCACGAGAAAATTCATAAATCCACTCCCCACAACTAACAACCAAAAAATAAGCCACTTAACAAAATATAAAGTTATGTCAACCTAAACTTGTACTGATAGCCTAATAAAATATATTAGTGGTTCAACGCCCAAACCCAATAAGGGCCCAACATTAGTTGAGGTAATTAAAATACCTTGAACAATGCAATATAATTTATGATTCTATTCATTGTGAAACAAAGTTGTTACAAGAGTATGCTAATTAGGTTGTCCTTATTTTTAGTTAAATCGCTTGAGCATGATTACAAGTGTTTAAAACAGTGTATGATAATCACACTTGTACTGTTGTTAAGTATGAGGTTGTAAAGATTC